>LKNJ01001158.1:0-42598 GCA_002120245.1 Maccullochella peelii
CATATATATATATATATAAATAAATACAAGAAATTAAAGGCATCTCTGCCTGATGACTTTACTGCACCACACACTAAAGCTAGTGTACTCTACATATTCCATAGTCTATTTTTTACTGTAATAATTGAAATGGTTGTCTCCTTGGTTAAATAAATGTATGTTGTGAACAACAACAACATCTCCTAGTATCTTTTACTTACTGTAGAAATTCAGAATACTAAAGATTTTTCCACTTCACACACACCTCATATAAAGTAAGTCAGCTGGCAAAAAGTAGTGAGAGAATTAGGCAAATGCCAAAAATATAAAATAAAAATCTTCTTGATTCTCTGTCTACATACAACCGGTCAGGTGCAAAGCTCAACTTCACAAAAGAACTCTAATGATGCCAGTTGTCATTTGAGCTGTAAGACACCTGTGCACCTTGGTTAGCCAGTACTTGAAATTACATACTGGGTACATGGGTAATTTCCCTTCACTCCTCACCTGTTGGCATTGTCTTGTAAGTTCTTTGAGGCAGGTGTTGGCAGCTGAGTGAACTTGTTCTTCTACTCATTGCAGTGCTGTACAGAGGATGCAATGAGTGGTGAACAGTATCGCATGACGAACTGGATGTTCAGCAGTATCATCTCCTCCTGATGCACACTGTTGGCCTTTTCTGTGTACCTGGAGATCAAAGGATAAAAAGAAACAAAAGAAAACTGAAATAAATATAAAATAGAGAACATACACTCAGTTGCCAGTTTATCGGTTACGCCTAGCTTAAACTAATGAAGTCTAATATAACAGTCCTGTAATAAATCCTACCTTCATGAAGGATATAATGTTGTTTGCTGAAACAGAGAGGTGTTGATTCAACTGTATACTATAAGGCTATTTTGGAGGATGAAGTTTGTGATGCTGTTGAATTGTACTGTTATACTGACAGGTGGCGTCTCTATTATTTTGTCTAAACCCCGTTTATATCAATAACGGTAGGCTAAATCACAGAAACGCTGCTCTGTATAATGCAATCCAGTTCAACAGCACCACAAACTACAGCCTCCAAAATGATCATAAAATTTTAACAAAAACTGAACATTATAACTGTCATGCAGGTTGGATTTTTTGCAGGGTTGTTGTATTACATTATACGTGAATTATTTATATTATTTATATGTGAATAAGCTGCTTTCTCAACAGAATTAGAGCCCAGCGCCCTTTTTAAGTCTTGAACTAAAATCAAATTAAACCTTATTTTAAGATCCTGAGATTACATGTTGTGACTTTTTCAGTACCAGAGACAGTCTGGAGCAATGTAAAACTAATTCAGTTACTTACTTGTTAAGACATCGTTGTGTACTTTGTCAGAAAACATTCACCTACTGTGTGAAAGAGTTTGTTGATAGAAATTCAAAAAACCTAATTTAAAAAGGAACACAACCACCTGTACTAACCTGCAATCATGTATAATATCATCAATACCACAAAACACAACAAGGAGCAATACAATGCAAACTACATTTGTGCAATGAAAGAAATCAGATTAGCTTTATTGATGGAGGAGTATTATCGATTATGGGTGTGAAACCCAAAGTGCTGAGCCAGGCTACTGTGTGTACACACGCAGAAGAGTGTTGGCACTACAGCGATTATACATACCAATGTGTTTGACAAATCCATAAGGAAATAATGCATACTTGCACTGTGGATGTACAATATGTGTATGTGTGAGCGTGCGGTGCCCAGCTTAATGTTTGCAGAGATTGTGTGACTGGACCTCAGTGTGTAGATTCCACCAAGGTCACAGGGACAATGTTCTTTGCTTTAGCCTCCCTGTTGACTCGGTGCCTAACTCGTCAGTCTTCTTTACTTTCCCCCACTAACGCTCACTTTCTCTCTTCTCTGAATCACCACAGCTACTGCATTCTTCAAAGTGTTGTTCAAAAAAAATCGGACAGTGTTGAAAAGCTCTCTGATAGCTGACCTACGGAGTCATACAGACATTTCTGTGATGTCCTGAAACTGAAAAACATCTACAACAACTCACTGCAGCTGAGACTGGCCAGGTGTGCTTGAGTGTGAATACAGGCAGAGCTCTGAGTGCTCGCAAATGCCATTCTCTTCATTCTTCACGCATGTACTGTACTTCTTCATTCAAGTTGGCTTCTCAACTGCTTTCTATGAATAGCATACAAACGCTGTGAGTGTTCTTTTTTATATCACTCTCCACCTTTTTAAATCTAAACTCACACTGCAGGTGTTCAAAACTCAGCAGGAAATACTGAATGGACGACAGTGAAACTGACATTTCAGAGTTTACTTGCACATTTTGATTCTGACAAACTGCAAGCAGCAAAATCACTTGTACTACCTCAAATCTATATTTTTTTTGCACAAAATAGCTTGCATAATAACAATAATAAACATTCAAACTCAAGAGGTGGTTTGTAATGTACTATTGATGTGCTGTGTTTGTTGTACTGTATGTTTCATTTTGCATTAGTAGCACACCACCACAAGGGTTCATAGCATCCTTGGATTTCTGAACAAGTGTGCTGTACTCTCATACTTCCTTTGTTACTTAATTTTGGAACTCACAAGCTGTGTCCCATTTCAGGGGCTATAGATGGTCGAAGGCGGCCCCACAATGGCGTGCCCTTCAGAGGACCTGAAACCCAGCTGAGCATGCATGCCCTCCCTAAATTAGAGCATTTAGTGTCAGAGAGACCAAAATAAATGGTGTGCTCCTCAAACATTTTCACGTTTTTTGTCAGAAAGTTTAAAGTTTAAATGCCAAGTGTAAAGTGAGACAAATTCCATGATACCCAAGTTTACACAATGAGCTGCAATATTTTACTTCAACACATGGACATCTGGTAAATAGTGTATCATGTTAATAGTAAATATTTTATATCCATACATTATTTACTGAAAGGGAGAAGAACTGACTGAAGAGACTGAAGATGTGATTGCCTGGATCTCAGCCTGGTCTAGTGATTTTCTGTACTTATACCTCATTTTAACTTTGTGATTTTTGTGTCTGGCACCTTGCTTTTTCTGTTAAATTCACCAGATTTGATCAAACCAGTCATGACACAACCTCTATTTCTATCCAGTCAGCAGTTATTTGACTTAAATGTATATAGTGTAAACACGTGCCAAAGGAGACAATCACAAATACAATATAAATATTTGATGTAAACAGTAGCAATAGAAGGAAAACCAATATTCTAATTTCAAATAAAGTACATTTTACTCTGTAAATGTACAAAGTAGTTTGTACAAATGTATGTGTTATCCTGAAATCTCCCTTGCAATACTGAAAGGATGAGAAGACAGAGTCGTAACGGGGAGGGATAGTTGAAAAGAGCAAAAGATGATCTTGATACAGAGACAATGTGGTCAGAAGGGTTGTCGAACCAGAAAAAAACCCCTAAGAAGATACTTAAGTAAAAGATGCTAAAAGGTGATGTGTTGCTTTTAATTACATTTGAAAAATCAGCTGAATTAAACTGAACTTTTCCACTCACTGGCTCACTGCGAAAAGGTCACACAATTTGTTAAATACAAAGAAAACAAAATACAGAAAGAATGATATGGAAAACATGAAAAGCAGAGGCAAGAGTGCTCTAGGGAGCAATGAAATGGGGAAAGAGAAACAGTTTGGCCACTGGAAAAGGGATCACAGTGAATGATTGGTCAAATATGTCTTCTACACATTCCAATAATGATGACTACAGTTGGCCATTATTCAAATTTCTCTGTTTTTTTGCTTCTTTGTCTTCTTGTCATTATCCCATAAAAAAAAAAAAATCTCATTCCAAACAAAACACATGTTGGAAATAGTATATGTAAAGGCATTGGTATTACAAAACAAACACCCATTTCTCGTTTGGATTCTATTCAAAGCTTTATAAAAGTCATGAAAGAATGTTAACAGATCCCCAAGTGATTCTAGGAAAAATGGTATTGACAGTTATGAGCTAGGTTTTGAAATACAGAGCATCCAGATCACCATATGAAAGCTAGTAAAGGCAGAGATTTTGGGGTTGTTTTTAAACACCAGAGTCAAATGGAGTTTTGGGTCCGGAGAAAACTGTCTTGATGTGTTCATCGCAATTGTAAATATTTTTGCATGCTGAATCCAAGCTCCCAGGATTTGCATGATGAAGACCTTGTTGTTTAAATTCTGCAAACCAATGAATGGGAACTTGCATTCAGTGAGCAAAGTCATTTTTCCATTTGTGCTTGCGGTCTGCTTTTCTCCAGCACCCAGCCAGAATAGCCTGGATCCGCACACTGCAAAAAGTACTGAAACAAAGTGAAACATGTGTTCCAAATAGTTTTCTAACCAGGGAGCCATTTAGAATCTGAGATGGTGTTAAAAAGCTGAACCAGCATCTGGCATGTCAGGGAGAACTGGACCTGTGGACATGGACAAATGGACACACATACACTCATACTGATTTTATCTATCACACACAACCACTTGCCCCATTGGCATTAATATTAACCTCCATGGGATCAATTTTTTCTGCCTTGAGGCAGGACTACTCAAACAAGTCTCAGCTTCCTTTTGTCCATGTGAGAAAAAAAACAAACTCCTGCTCCTATCTCTGACAACGTCATTGATTTTTGTGACATAAAGATTCATCGGGTTCCTTCTTCTCTAAACCAATATTGTTCTATCAAGGCCAGACTGTCCAGTACACTGAACACCAAGCTGAGTTAATACGTTGTGATCTGTGCTATAGCTTGTCTTGTTAATGCAGGTTACAGTCAAACAGCATGCATAAGGCATGAGTCACATGTCAGTCCTGATTTATACCCAATGGTGGCCTAGACAGGAATGCGTTCTGTGATCTATAATACCATCTCACTTTGTAAAGTATCACTGTTTGTCTGTTTGCGTGTTTACTTACAAGATATTTTCCACATGAATCCAAGTATTGTGTGCATGTTTTTGTTTGTGTGTGTTCTGAGCTGTTTGACAAGGACAAATGGCTATTCTCCTATCCTATCATGCTGTATACAAGGTGTTGCCCTGTCTGCATGGGATTCTCAATGTGACTCAGACCTTGGAACTGCAACAAAGCTAGGGCATCACACAGGGAAGATAGATTACTTTGTTCAGCCTGGAAATATGAAATTCTTCCCATTGTATATGTGTACGTGTTTGTGTCTGAGAAAGAATAATATTGGTAGAACTCCTCTGTCTGAAGTAAATGTCAGAGCAAGATAAATAAAGATCTCTTCACACGCCTTTATTGCCTATTGTTATTTTGCATTCCTTATGCAAAACTTTCCTGCGGCAGGGACTATGTGTACTGTATGATAATGTGTCAGCATGTCTGGCATTATCTACTCTCTAAAATACAACACTGCACATGTTGTGTAAGCTTGTCTATGTGTGTACGCCATCTATCATGTCTGTCTATACAATCATCTTAAAAGCCTGGAACCAAATGGCTTAATATTTTCCTGGAGGAAAGATGGTCCAAACTGATGCCTGGAAATATATTCAATTCCCTTTTCATCCTCTATATTATGATATGTTTCATTAAATCATGGCCTTTTTGTTGAAAAATAACGTGTAATTATCAGTTAAATGAGACTCATTCAACATTTGTATAATTTCCTTTCAAATGCAAGGCCATGTGTCAAAGCTAATTAAGCTTTAGAGTAATTCTAGGACACCCAGTAGGGTTTACAGAAACTCTGCTTATCTCAACTGTTCCAGAATCAACAGAAAGCACGGCTTATTATGGGTTATTGCTTAATGAACTGTGGTCTGTTAACAGACTTGTCAATCTTAGGCCAGGTTCACACTATTCTGCATCTTTCCAAATGCTATAATGTTTTCATCAAAGTTAATATAGTGAAGCAACAGGTTGGATTGGAAGCTGCTGCTTTGGAAAATGACTTGTGACAAATAATGGAAAGGTAGAAGAAGCAATATTTCATGATAAATCTAACAAGCCACTGCTGACAGCAATAAAAATGTAATTTAAAAAACAAAATAGTAGATGAAAAGAGAGATTGTGAAACATACTGGGGTTTTTTTGAGTTTCTGTTAAATCTGCTTAGTAGCAGCTACTACAGCAAAACACTATGTAAACACCACATGTAATGTTTTGTTTCTGTACATTAACACAATGTGAACATACTGTATTTGTATGATCCCCTGGCCCAGCTGGACAAAGGTGTTCGTTACCTTGGCTGGGGTCTAGGGGGCTCTCTGGTGCAGTGCTATGTGGAACCTGAGGACATGTAGTCCACTTTCTCTGTGAGGCTCACCCACTGCTCTTGGAGCTTAAACACACAGTCAGGGAAAACCGAGAGAGCCAACTCATTAGATACAGCCACAGACTTAGTTGGCTAAACCTCTTACAGTCCTCCTGGAGTGGCAGAGAAAGGACACGCAATCCTTAATGACACTTGGAAAATGTATTATCGGCATTATCCTGATTTTTTTGGACTGCACTCTAAACAGCTGTTAGAACCCTTGCTGTTGGCATACATCTGTGGCACTGCTCTGCTATGTCATTCCCCAAAACAGCCAGATTGTTCAGGGGAGTATAACTGTTATATCCAGAAAATACACGCAGGCACACACACAGAACAGTGTTTGTTGTAAAGGTTTTGCAGGTAGCAGGGCAAGGGGGAATTTAAGAGCTAGAACAACACTGCTGAGCACACTGTTTGGAAACACTTCTGCTGGCGAGCCTCTACTTAGTGGTCTTCAAGCTCCAGCTCCCCTGGAATAACAACAGGAGAAATTCCCATGATGCAACCAATAAAACCAATGTGCATCACGTGCAAACAATGTGCAATGTGCTCTGCTTCAGACTCAGTGAGAGCTGAGATGTAACACATGTAACAATCACTGTTTGTTTCCTAAGTTATTCATCTTTACCTCTTCAACAAAGCAGCAAGAAAGCAAGGTCAAGGGAAAAGAACAGCCACAAAGGTGAAGAATAAACTGCTCTGCTGTAATATTTAATATACCAAATGAAAAACTTACTTTAAAAATCTGTCTTACTTCACTATATTGTCCTGTTTGTACGTGTTCAATAACCACCAATCTACTTTGATAGAAAACTTTTACATGAACTCTCCATAACTACATAAACGCTATAGAAATAAAACTACACAAGGATCAACAAAATGAACAACACATTTGCATACACCATGTTTCAATAAATGATTTAAAAGATTATAAATAATATACAAAGAAATGTACAACCTACACAATCACAAAGGCTATTTATTTGGTCTATTTAACATATTAGGCACCTGTTGTAGTGAGTAGGACATGTCAGTAAGTAACATAATCTTGCTATCCATGGAACAGCAATAAATCACTGATCTGGGGGAAAAGGTCAGAGATAGACGTACTGTAATAGTGTGAATACCATATGGGGATGCGAGGAGAGGACAGGATTCTGGGAATCACAAAGAATTCCACTGAGTTTGACAACACAACATCATTTCTTCCACCCCTCAAAAGGCCTCATTCCTACTCTTCCAACAATCTGTTTCCCAGTCCCTCACTCCTTCCCTCCCTGCCTCTCTTCGCAGTTCTGCAGATCAGAGGGGAGCTCATTACATAGGGATATCATGACTCTAACATCTCAAATGCAACAAGAGTGCCTCGTATCCTCTGCCTCGCTCTCTGGTTTGAATTACTGTAGACAGGCCTTATCCTGACAGTATCAGGCCAACACACATCCAACACTTTCCTATTCAAATTGTGGGAGCAGAGAGCACATTCCCATCGAGATTCAACATGCTGCTGTCTTCCTCCCCAACTCTTCCTGTACAACTTTGTCTCTATACAGCATGCATCACCCATCTCTCTCTCTCACTTGCTGTCTGCACTGCTGGACCTAATTCCTAAGGAGAGTAATTTTGCTCTCACTCAAAATTCCAGATCCAAGCGCCAATCTCCGGATTTTATGGCTTTCATGGGGATAAGGCACGACGTGCAGAATAAGCCTCAGAGAGGAATTTTGTTGGTGAGGAAGGACGGTGACTATTCTGAGCCAGTTTAGATCACTTTTGCAGATTCCCTCCGTCTCTCTCACGCTCTCTGTCTGTGTACCTAGAAACGCAGAGACACACTGCCAGGCTTTTGACTTTGCGCTCCACAGATCTTGACATTGGCTTGATGTCGGCCTGATCTTAAATCCTTGGAGAGAGGAGCGCAGTGGCAATCCCTGCCAATGAGCATTAAGTTTTCATTAGGCATGCTCAACCTGCTGTGGCTCCAGCTGCCCCCTGGCAACCATCATCCCAAGGCTTTTATTATTGTTTTTGAACTGTAGGCCAACAGCAACCCATAGATGGAAGCTCTACAGTGTGTGTGCATGCATGTTCTCTATCTATATGTGTTTATGTGTCTGTCATCTCCAATAAATTTCCCATTCTAACAGTTAATGCCTATTGCTCCCTGATGAACCGTTTGAGTGCAGATGAAAAGACAAACATATTCACATGCTTACACTTGAGCACACATGTTTGAACTGACACACATACACTGTACACACACATTTTTCTCTGGTCATAACTGAGTGCTAAAAGTCAGCACTGCATCCATCCATCCACAGTCTATGCATCAAGTCCTGGACTGCAGCCAGTCTGCCTCCAATGCTGCTCTACTGCATTAATTTCCATCATGGGCCCGAAAATGCAGATGACAGAATGATGACAGCTAAGCAGCCGGAAAAACAGAGGAGAGTGTGCGTGAGTGAGTGACTGAATGAAAGAGGTAATTAGAAAAAGAGGAGACTGGGAAGAGACCATAGTAAGAGTAGAGTAAGAATGTAAACACAGGTGGGGAAGATAGAAATATGTGAAATAGAGTAATGGAGGCAAAGGTAAAGGGAGAGTGTAACTATCTGAATTGTGTTACTACAGAATTACAGCTATAGTTGGTACTTGTGTCCTCAGCTGTGCTCAGAAACACAGCACAGCAAGGTCAGAGAGGTTGTGCATTTGCTTGCTAAATCCATAACCCACATAGTTCAATACATGATGGCTTGACCTAAATTCATCAGCTCTCATATATCTTTCGCTTTACAATCTGCTGGGATTTAATCTGTTTTCTACATGGGCATTTTTACAGCACCTGCAGACCGAACTTGACAACTAAGATGATAAATGATTAATGTAATATGCTTAATGTATAATTCAGTGTGATCTTCATCAAATGAGCTTTCCTTGTATAAAACACTCAGCTCCCGTTTTATAATGCCATTGTTTTTGTTTAGCACATCGAAACCAATATCCCTCATTAGGCCCACATCTTCACACTAAACTAGACTTAATCAAGTTGTCCCACTTGTTTATTGAACACAAGCACAAACAGACGCTGGCTCACACGCAGCTTCGTTTTGCTATTCTTAAGAGGACCACTGTTATACATTTCCACCAGTCCCTGAGACTATATCTGACCCTTATTTTCTATGGTAAGTGTGGGAAAACAATTTTATGAGAACAATTATGTATCCATGGGAGGTTACCTATGTCCACTTTTTTCATTGATCACCTTCTTCACATTCATATAGCTAATATTATTGCACACAAGAGACTTCAAGGACAAACATATTTTCTGACCTCTTAAGCAACTAGGATTTAGGTGCTTTGCTCAATTTGCCCCTTTGTCTAAAAGTCAAGATACTAAAAACAATAGTTAAAACAGTGACAGTATTACTGCACACATGCTCATATTAGCTAGTGGTGCTTGTACAGTAAATGTGCAAGAGACAGTCACAGATGAAGACGCTTATAATATTTTTTAGACAACCACAAGAGCTTGATGAATTTTGTTATCCAGAAATGAATTTGCTCCCAAAACAGATCAGACTTGTTAGGATGCAGTTCCCCAAAGATCCTCACACACACACACAAACACACACACGTCAGATGTGCATAAAGTAAATATTAGGGATTTCTTTTTGTCATTGACTGAGTATTATTGGAGCAAGCAAGATTATCTCATAACTAAATCTGCTGAGACAGCAAGTGTGTGCTCGTGTCTGTCAATGTGTGTGTACACGTTTGGCTTCATTTTGCAAAAATGCCACGTAAGGTGAAAAATGTTTAATGGGAATGAGACTGGGAATTCGGACAAACCATTACAAAACCAATCCTTTTTCTCACTGGATGTGCAAACCTATTCAACAAAATGCCAAAACAGTATCACCGTTTCATTTATGGAGACATATCAGGCAAAAGCCTGCCAGCATTAGCTGTGTTTGTGCATCCACTTGACCTTAGACTGGGGCTCTTCTTGGGTTATGAACATTCACGGCATGCATGGCTTGCTAGATTGATGCTGGCTCACACACACACATACTGAAATGCACTTTCACACGCTTCAGGTCTAATTTTCAGATGAGTGTGTGCGGAGCTTAGAAGAGTCCCAGCTCTGTATACATATGAGGTCTCCGCTGTCACTGGCATTGTGCTGTCAGACAACACTATTACCTTCGCATGATATGAGGGTGTTAGTGAATGTGTAGGTGAAGTTTGCTTTTTTAGTGTTTACTCAGGGATAGTAATCCGCTCTCCTGCTCTCCCATCTTCCTTGCTTTGTTCAAATCCCGTTTATAAAATATTTGTGATTACAGCAGGGGTGGGGTGTAGCGTTGGGGTATCAGCATGCATGCCGTCTGCCACAGTGTCCCTTTTGATACCACAACTAGGAGTCGGCCAAGTCAGAAATTTCTAATCATGCGCATAACCCAAGTGATATAAATCTGTTTTTGTAAGGATATAGCTAAACATATACAGCAGCTAAATAAATTGTGTTAAAGATGATGCTGATTTAATGGGTGTCTGTTTGTGTAAACACATTAATGTATGTATGAGAGTTATAATAATGCTACTAATTCTGATGCCTTATACATAACACAACATCAGGACATTCAATATATATTCAAACATTCTAAGGACTGATGTTCCAACACTGAAGCATTACACTTCCTAATATATTGTGTTTATATTCAGTGTCACGTGTGTATGTATCAGACCTGTTACAAGTAGCAGTTCTCTCTCTCGGACCCCCCTTGAAGATGTTCTATGCTGTATGTCTCAGACGTGAAGTAAGGCTTCTGCAGCACCTGGAGGGGAAGGAAAGGGACAAGGGAGTAGGTAAAAGAAGGAGGGATTCAGTTAAGACCATAAACGGGAACTGATCTAGCTCTACAAACAAAGCATGTTCACAGCATTATGCTTTCATCAAACTGTTGTCTATTACATTAAAGTAAATATTAAGAAGCCACAAAGCCAATGGTAAGCAGGTGCTTCAGAACAAGCACTGCCTGGCATCTTTTTTAGCAGAACAGAGTGCTTTCAAGTTAAAAGTAGGTTATTGTTTTAGAAAGGGGCACACTAGAACTTTGATTTGTAGCCAACACCTGATTGGGTCCGACCTAATGCCAAGGGTACAGGCCGGGCTGGACTCCATCTTAGTTCAAATGCCTCAGGCTTGATATAGTTGCGATTCATGTTATTCTTTCTCTAAATAGGAGCACATGAATAAATGCCTTGCAATAACATTGTCAATCTGCCTCCCTGGTCTTAGATAAGAGACCATCAACTTGCTGTGGGTTAACATGCATGTAGCCAACACAGCATGCATGCAGTTTGTGAAGAAGAAACTAGAACCAAGAGCATTTACTTTGTCTGCACATAAAGGAATGTCTGAATTACGGAACATTTACATTACTGTCAACACTGACAAAGCATGAGTGTGTTTTAATATTGATAGTGGGGAAAGCTGTACCCATCAAATCTGCAGAGGGCACTATATTTTGACTGTATTGTTGGCAGCACACCAATGATGAGGATATAAGAATATGGTAAGGTAACACAATGACAACCATGACACCCAGAGTAAAAATAGTAAAGTAACAGTTTAAAAGCTGGGAGTAGTTGTTACTCCAATGGAGCCACTGTGTGGTGGGAGCATCTGGGAGGGCAGAAATACAGATTATCCATCTATAAACAGTCTATTGGATTAAAATTGTTCTTTGAAAAAACAAATTAACAAATGCAACAAAAACAGAGTTCTTAAACACAGTAAAGGAAAAGAAACAGTTTCTGTGCCTTTTAAAAAGCTCTATTAAAAACACATGTTCCAGATCTTATCTCATTGTCTGTCTGTTAAGGCATCGGTTCAGATCTCCAGGTCGACTAATGCACTGAGATTCCCTCACAGTTATTGCAGTGTCACCACATGTAATTTGTTCCCATCATAAAGACGGACGACGCGTCTCCACTTTCTTCCCACTGTACAAAAATGAAGCCAAAACATCCCAGATACAGGCGCTGCCATGTTGCGCTGGTGACGTCATTTGGAGCCAGAGTCTGGGCAGTAGTGATCCATGGTGGAGCCGCTCTATCAAGGTCCTGCCCATACACCCGCCAGACTCAACAGTGAAAAACACTTTAACATACATCAGCGTCATGTTGTCCATCTTTATATACAGTCTATGGTTCCCATACGTGTTATGTAATCAAGTTAAACAGATTGATTACACCATTACTATTGAAGACAATATTGTATAACTCAATGCTTAAAACACTACCTACTACGTACATTATCATGACCTTCAGAAAAGAAATGCAGAGCTGTGAAGTACTGTCTGAGACAGGATCAGTACCTGGGGCTGGGACAGCAGAGCGTAAAAAGGTCTAGTATATTCAAGATTCACAGTCCAACACAACAGCACACATTATCTATTTTATTGTTCACAGGAGACTGTTGCTACTGTTGTATTGCACTCCTGTCTCATATTTCAACCTTAATAGAAGAATCTCTTATTCCAAAGAGCATATGAGTAAAATAGAGGGTAGTAAATAGATCATCTTTGTGTACAATTAAAGCTCCCCTACTGTTGTTCATTTTTGTTCTTTGTATATCCGGATGGAGATGATAATGTTAAACAGAGTATGAGCTCCCACTGTTTTTGTACTTATGTACATTTGTGTGTGTGTGTGTGTGTGTTTGTTACCAGAGGCAAGGCAGCAACAGCTGTGTTTCATAGTGACCAAGCCGCCAAGGCCACAGCTGGACCGAAGCCACAGTTACAGAACTCTGTGGTGGGGGATCAGGGGGAGGTTTGATCTGGCCTGGGTAAGTCTGGTTTAGTCTGGGCCCAAAACAGCTCTGTGATGGTCTGAGTGCTGCTGACCTGGCTCACAAAGTGCGGAGTTGGTCTTACTTGGCCTCCATTAGCCCTTTGAACAGAGGACCATCAGTGCATTCCACTCACTGAATAATGACTAACCACATTTAACTACTATGTGTGAGTATAGGATTTCATTTTCTCCCTTTCAGTGTTTCCAAGTATGGAGATGTGACTTTAATGTTCTTTTTAAGTTAAAAGTTCATTTTCAAGAGCTTTCTCTGCTGGCGTGAAAAGACTTCTTGACTGTATTATACTGACCAAGCTGTCTGCTCCCTGCTGTCAGCAGTCTGTATGAGAGAGACACACAAGGAGAACAGAAGGAAGAAAGGAATGGGTG
The DNA here is from genome assembly GCA_002120245.1 of Maccullochella peelii. Lineage (NCBI taxonomy): Eukaryota > Metazoa > Chordata > Actinopteri > Centrarchiformes > Percichthyidae > Maccullochella > Maccullochella peelii. Next base: position 13,519 of record LKNJ01001158.1, read on the forward strand.
AGAAACAGAGTGCATGTGAATCCACTAGTTTTCACTTTTGGGCATGGGTCCATCCCGATTTTCTCCAGTTTTGGTTCAAGTGCAGGTTGCAGTGCTGCAGTTCTGTTGTTTTCTTTGTCTGCTGTATTTCTTGTTCATTTGGGTATTGAGGGATAGACGTTTACCATTCAAATGAAGACAAGACAATGAGATGCCTCAAAGTAGCAATGTTCAATGAAAAATCTAAAGGTACAGGAAAGCCAAAATTATGAGGCTGATTGGCTGAGGCTGGTGTAAATTGTGTTGCCGGTCTAATTGTTTCCCTGAGCAACATGTGAACATGTGGTCTGTCAAAAAGGGAGGACCGGCCAAAATGTCCTCACTCCCAAGTTCTAAAACTCAAACTCACAAAGATAGCTGTACAAGTACGCACACAGTAAAATACAAACCTTGTTCAGCCATTTATAGCAATTGTGGATGTGTTGTCAGAAGTTAATCTGGCACTCTGCTTATGGCTGTGGAAATCCTCTGTTAACATTACACTGAGCACCATGGTTCATATATTGCCATAGCAACCTCAGCCATGTGGATTTGTTGGTGTGTGGGACTTTGAGTTTGCATGGTCTTGATTTTATTTGCAACTAATAAAACATTCCCACGGCCCTGACACAAGCCAGAGTAATCAGTAATGATTTGTAACATTTAGATACTTTTGTAGTATCACATATACTACAAAATATCACAGTACATCACGTGTACAGATTTGGAAAAATGCTGTCCTACTGTAGATCTGGTTCCCTGTACCTTAATCCAGAATAAGCCAGCTATGAATGAAGAAAGAATGGGAATGATTATGAACAGATTACTAACCCATGCTCATTTGCCTTCTGTCATAAATTTACTTCAGACATGAGGCTAATACTAATGTAGCTGATGTACTTCTGCTTGCTCTTGGCAGGCTAAGAAACCCCTCCGTCTGTCCTCTCTGATATTTTCTCTGACAGTTTAATTTGTTTTTCCTTTAGCCAGTCGTATAATATAGATATTGTCACTGATTATGGTACCTAAGTTTTTTGTTGTCAGAGGCCTACACAAGTGTAAAAAGGGAAATTGATTAAGGGTCTCAGAATGCTAAAATCCCAGTCGATTACCTTTGGTTGATTAACAGTCTCCAGCAGACTTGACCTCTGAACCAGTGAGGACACAAACAGAGGTCTTACCACACTACTGCTGTGATGCTGGCATAAACAAAAAGGGGAGTACAAGGAGTAAGGAACAGATTACTGTGTAGCCCTCACCTTCATGGTTCTCTCTAAGCGATGTCTGAGGGCCATCACCCAATGGGCCTGGCCTGCTATTTGGGACCATGAGAAGATTTTGTCCTGTGGTACAGTTTCATATGAACAATGCTGTACACTTCCTCCACCTTCTCTTCTGCTGTGTATTTGATGGAAGAAGAATTTTTAAAAAAGGCCAAGAATAAGGGGATGAGAGCGAGTATGAGTGAGTATTGGGGATGAAAATACAGAGAGAAAAAGAGCAAGACAATGGAAAAAAAAAAGAGGCTTTACTCAGGAGAGTGGTGTTTATATCTATGGGTGAATACATAAAGTTGGTTGAGCGTGAGAAAGAAGCTCGCAGTGAATGCAGCACACACTAGCAAGCTGAGACAAACCTCGGGGCTCTCAGAAAGCTCAGAAATCAACGGAGGGTGGATAATCTACACACCAAGGCTATTGTGGGAAAAGTGCCTTTGCTCTCTGTGTATTAAAAGTGATAGAATGGGCAGTTCTCTATGGTCCATTTAGGGGAGGAAATGCCATAGCAAACTACAGAGACAATGGCATTCCACAATTTATAACTGTAAATACAATATGGGGAGAGAGAGGATGCAAATGATGCAAGCGTAAAAGTGTCTCCCGACCTTGAACTAATACAAAAAACCTACATACATACATGCACTCGTGAAAACAGACACATAATGATTAGTTGCATAGAGAAAGTGATGAAATAGATCAAAAGCACACATCTAAAACAGGAATGCACACACACACTCACTCACACACACAAATATGCAGAGAAGCGGAAGGGGTGTATTGATTTGACTAATTTCAATGTGCTGAGTCGCTATGAAACACCTGCCCCAGACACAAGCGCAGCTGTTTGTCTTGGCAACAACATCGCAACCCTATAACCCCCCATGACCCCAATCCATCATCCATGTTGCACACACACATGCACGCGAAACACACACATATATATACACACATACAGATGCTGCCAGTGGACCCCTTTTCCCAAGAACTTTAGTGATGTGTCAGATGAGCGGGAGAGGGACAGTGTGAGCATGAGTCCCTGGAGGGTCAGGGTCTTCACCTTCATGACTTTACTCTGGAAATGCACACACACATACACACAGACACAGAGATAGTCATACATAGAATACATATGCATACATACATACATACATACTGTACGTCCTGAAACATAAGGGAGATAGACACACGTATGAGAATACATACACACACAAACACATAGTACATCCACACACACACACACACACACACACACACACACACACACACACACACACACGTCACACAGGCAACTCATCCATCTTTGATCATGTTATTCAGGTGACCTGCAGTCATGGCAACTCTGAATAACAATGGAGGGGCATTTCTTCATGTCGTACTCCACTGGGAGAGCAAAGGCCCCAACGCAGATAAATTACACATGTGCGCACAAACACACACACGCACAAGTGCAGCATTGCAAGCTCATTTATCTGGAAGACACATACACATAACTACGCATTTAATATCAAATTTATGGACACACACATCCACATGGACAGGCTGTCTAGACGCAACACTAATTTGATGCACTTTGGTTTCAAGCAATGGATAGCAGCCATTAGTCCATATGGAGGAGCTCTCGACTGAAACACAGCGTTGTGTGTTCATGTGCTGCATGAATATGTGTGTGCTGTACAGCGGAATTTATTTTTGCTAGTTTATTAAATAGATTACTTTTACTATTTATAAGTTATTGTTTATGTTCTTAAACAGACAATGTTATAGGTTTTTTAAACTATAAAAAAATGCATATTCAGGTTTGCTGTCTTTTTTTATTCCTCTAGAACTAATTGTGCTGCCCAATTTTTATCTTCATTTTGACATCATGTTGACAAGTTTAGACAATGCAGCATACACGACTAATGGCTGACTATCTATGACAACAATTCATTTAAACAAAGAAACTATCTATGGCCAATTTATCCACAAACAACTATGCTTTTACGCAAACAAAATGATAATGGACTATGCTGATGTGGCTGGGTGTGAAAGGGAAGAAAGCCGATTCCCTGTCCTTTCTGACAACAGTGTACAGCAACCCATTATTACTTGAAAAATGACATAAAGATGACAAAACACCCTTGTCTGGATGTGTGTGTGTGTGTGTGTGTGTGTGTGTGAACTAGCATAACGGAGGAGATATTTTATCCTGGCTCACAGGGCAAGGCACTGACTCAGAGGGAAGAAATAAGATAGATTCTCAGCCACTGTGCATTTATCTCTATTACTTCCAGCAACAGGCACCTAAATTCTACTGATGACAGGCCAGGGATTTTATACCAGTTATCAGCATGATCCTCACATATCAAATGTTTAACGCTCTCCTTGCTCAAAGTTGGTTATTTTTTCAACAGAATAAACACAAAGGGGAAGATGGTCTTCCAACCTGCTCTTTAGAATTTGCAGACGAGACAGCCTTATTTTACTCCTAAATTTGGTAGCGCTGCATGTTCAAGTCTCTTGACATCCTCTCGCTTGTGCTTGGCATCCTCAATGAGCAAACACCTGAACACCTCAAACCAAACACCTCAAAAATAAAGTGCATAACAAGACAGTGGCTTTGAATTAGGCCTCCTGTTTTATGTACGAATGTGACCTGACTACCACTATACCTCTGTGTCACCAATGTTAGATTACGTAGATTATTCTTAAACTGACATGAGTACAATAAATACAGGTGCAGCTGTAGAGTTTACCTACATGCACCTCATTGCAGCAACCTTAAAACTCACTTGAGCATGTTTTCCTGTAATGATGTGTGTGTGTGGTGAGCTTATCACTGCTACATGCTTTTAATACACCAAAAACATTCTTACATTCATAAACTATATTCAGACACATCTAGACAGACTCAATTTAGCCCAGCCTTAAATTTGACATTGTTACTATACTGATAGTAACAATTGTTACTGATATTGCTATTTTGCTTAAGTGTGTTTATTCTTAAGAATTTGAAAACATATTATCTGATTGATTAAAAGTACATGGGCTTTATACCCAGTAAGTATTCTGGACCTAAGAAGAACAGGTGCTTTTTCATAGTTTTGACTATTTTATTCCAATACTTACTTACTTTTTTATAGTGATAGTAGAGAGTGACAGGAAAGGGGGGAGAGAGGGGATGACATGTAGCAAAGGGCGGTAAGGACTGTGAGCCTTAATTGGCAGTGCTCTAACGGGTGAGCTACTGGGGCGCCCCATTTTATTCCAATATTGATCAAACACTGAACAAGAGTATAGTATACAAGCATGATTAGCTGTATTTTCTCCAAGTCTTCACCAACACCTATGTATTGTTTTTCTATTTTAGTGCTATTTTCAATGAGTACACTGCACAAAATAAAGAGCTTATTTATTGTTAATGCATATATACGTATGCAAGTATATATAATCTGCACAGTATTAATATTTTGTATGTAAGTATGCTTTTTATAAAGGTCACTTGTAAAGTCAAAAAATAGGACTTATCTGGGCAGTTTTTAAAAAAGGTATTATCAGTCAAAGTTCTTTTTTAAATTTTCCTCATTCTGTACGTCTGACCACAGATCGTGCTCTGGTGTCGTAAGAGAGCATCTTAAGACAGAAGCTTCAGTTGTGGTAGTCTGTAAAGAAACTGGTCTCAGCCTCGTGGAGATACTTTTCTCTACTAACTGAATTTCATTAGTATTGGCTCCAGCAGAAAACTATTAGTGTCATATGTTGGTCTAAATGATGGTAGTTATGAGTTTTTTGGTTACATTTAATAATACCCAACACCATTGCTTTGATCCAAGAAGATTCTATATGAGCTCTGACAGCTATTACCACTCTAATAAAAGTACTAATAATAGACACCCACCAGGCCAAAAAGGTCACTGGACCCCATATGTGAGGAAGCGAGAAAGAAACAGAAAACAGGAGGAAAATGTAATTGTCCTTTAAAGATAAACAGCACTACCTGTTGTAATCATTGTGCCAGGTGGTGTTTCGACGTCCAGGATGCCTGTGCCAACAAAGTTCAGAATCTGTAGGCAGCGGTGGAAGTTGCTCTGTATCGCCAGCAGGCAGCGGGTGACCTCTGGCCCCTGGTGCCCGCCAAAGCACAGCAGGGCACTCTGCTGACCCTCCTCCCAATGGGCAAGCAGCTACGTGGCCAAGAGAAAATGATGTCCCACATGGCAAAGCTGTCATGGAGAGACGGGTTAAGATAAGGACAAGTATGAATAAGATGTTAAGTAGCCACACTGCTCTGCATGGCATAATGCAATATAATCAATGTAAAATAGTTGCAGGTGGATCATAGAGATGAAATAGAAGGGAGAAAAGGCAGGGTAGAGTAGATGTGACAAGAATAAACACATACTGCAGGAAGAGTATGTATGTTATGTATGTATGTGATAAGAACTGAAAAAATGCTTTACAGTCGGAAGACTAAATGTATTCAAGATCACAACCCTTAAATTTGTAAAGGAGGATATCTGCATGCAAGGATATCTTCAGCCAAAGTCCACAGGGAGGCTTGGTCAACAATAGCAGGGATAGCGGGGAGATGTGAAATATATGAAGAGAATGGGAAAACTAAATGACACAAAGCAACCAAAGGTTAAGCTTTAACATGTTAAAGGTCATAGACACGCCAATTTGTGAGGGCGGCAGTGAATGGAGCTGCATCATAACCCTGCAATCAATTAAATTATAAACATTTTTTGCACAGAGCAAACGGTCATTTACAAAGGCTGCAAACCAATGTATTTTGACACCTTTCAAATTATATATATATATATATATTTTACTTGTTAAAATGCCATCTTTGATTTAGCATTCACATTGTGATCTCAAAATAAAGAAAGTAAAAGATAAGATGATTTTTAGTTTATGCAGTGAAGCCCCACAAGTGAACCATTGCAGGACAGCACAGCAATGTCATGGATAACAAAAGGAGAGGACAAACAAAACACACAATGCATTCCCAAAGGAGAGATGACAGATAGCTACAGTTTGTATGACAAAAAGGTATGGGCATGGGTAAACTGTGGAGGAGATAAGAAAGAAACATCAAGCATTCAGACAGCGTTTCAGATATACTCAGGAGTATGACACAAGTGGCAGTAGCAGCATGAAAACATGAGATGAAGTGGATGGCACTGAATACGTCTGACACCTATTTCAACAGCATCAGCCTGCAGAGTTGAGAATGTGGACTCCAATCCTCCTATGTGTCTGTATGTGTGTTCGTGGCTCTGTTTGTGTGTGAGAGCAATTCACCTCAAGCAGGTCTCTGAACCTTTGAACACAGGCATCAACCAGAACAAAAGTGCCGGTTTGGTCCAGGACCCAGCCTTTGGAGAATACCTGATGGAAATACAGATGATAGAAAGAGAGAAAGAACAAAAGATAAAGAGGAGGAGAGAGAAAAGAGATGGAAGCAGAGAGAACAATAAAGAAATAATGAGAATGTTACACTGACAGACATACACAGCAAAAGTGAATAGAGAGTGGAGGAGAAGAGCAGCGCAAAAAGTCAAGCTGTCTTTCAAACAGATGAGCACCTCAGCATTTTAGAGCCGGGTCTCCAGCTGTCACAAAATTGTAAAGTGCACGAAAACAAAAAGCAGGCTGTCACAGTGGCAAACCGCCATCCATACAGACTGAGGGATAAAGGTCAGAAAATGATCTGTCATTGGCATAATTGCATCTGCTGAAGTTGTGCATCGGTGGCCTGGCGTTTCTCAGATTGCTTTTCACACTTCATTCTTCCGCTGATGGAAAGGTAATCCTGAAGACACAAAGGTTTATAGTTACAGTGGAAATGGGAAGCAGAAAGCGAGAGAGATGGACTTCAGGTGAAGCCAAGGTGACACTAGAATGGGCATGCGACCTCAGCAAGTACACCAAGACGACATGACTTCCCAAATACACTAGAAAAAAAGTGACAACTCTTTACTGTCCGTACAGTAACTCATGCAACAAAACAACATGCTAACACACTGTAATTTCAATCTAGTTGATGACCTTTAGCTCCTATACTTTTTCTTCATAATGCAGGAGTGCGAAGGAGGAGTGTGAAGGCAATGCTGACGGATTTATTACATTTTTTATGTGCTGTTCAACCTGGGGGACTCAAGCACAGGTTTGAACTTTTTTTTCCCAGTAGCTTTGTAGTTTGACAGCAGCTACTCCAAGCAAAACAATATGACATAACAAAAGTGGGACCTCATTTAAATGCCTGGCAGCTCTGAGTGTCCATAGACTTTTATGTTGGTTAGACACACACACACACACACACACACACACACACACACACACCGAGAAACACCACATTATAAGGCTGACACAAGGTAAGGATATGCTGTATCATAACTGTACCAACCTGTAAAGCTTCAAGGCTCAACATACATAAGACACATACAACATATATTACATTTACTAGCAAGACTAGATTACCAAACAGGTAAAGCAGGAAATTGCCCCAGCCCTCATGGGGCTCCAAAAGCACTAATTTTACTCTGTGTCTGGGTTTGTGATAATGTTATTAATTATACATATGTTTGGGAATATGCACGACTAAAGAACTACATCAACTCAAACGATAAGGCCCTTTGTACAGGTCTACTTTAACGATCTGCATTACTTTAGTTAATATTGTACTTATTCAAAGTGTGAGTGTCATACTAATGTCCAAGGCTGTGGAGGTTATTTTAAAATACCAGCAATGCTAGTGAAAAGTTTTCCATAGCTAAAAACTAAAGATTTGGAATAAAAATTATGATTTAAAACAATGAAACCAAACAATAAAATAACTGTTTCCATATCAAGAAGGAAGACATTAAATACATTAATAAAACCGTTGCCCTAATAATAAAGGCCTAGAGCAGTAAAACACTGGTTAAAATGTCCACAGAACTCAAAGTCAGTAGAAGTAGAGCAGACTTGTCTCTGGATAAGGGGAAAGGGAAGCTCAATTTACTCGGCTGCTGGTGTTCCAAGTCCAAGTTAAGCATCCTGGTACCTCCCACCACACTTTCTCATGGCAAGTACTTGATCTGGTTAATGATGTGGAGAGAGCTGAGAGAGTCGCTAAGGCACACACCAACTGTTTTGCAAATCTCAGGTACACACATATTAGGAACCTTTTATGAATTCCTTAACATAACTCGTTGCGTCACAGTAGTCTCCTCAGTGTCATCCTTGCCCTGTCCCTTTGGCTGGTCACTGGTTCCCATTGGCCATTAACCAGCATCTTCCAGAGTCAGACACACTGCTATTCCGGTCATACATCATCATCATCATCATCATCATCACGTTTTCACCTCTCTTCCCACCTCCGAGCCTGCTGCGGCCATGTGACTTCTTCTTCCCCTGGCATGTTGTCTGTCGTGTGGGCATTCCCTCGTTGTCATCCTCCATTTGCGCTGCTGAGACCACAATCGTTGTCATGGTCACCATCCTCATCATTGTTCTAATCTTTTCCATTATCCGCCTCCATGGTGGGGAGTCACCATGGTCCTCGGCCTGCTCTGGTCTCTGTCTCACTGTGCTGCATGCTCTCCTTCTGCCTCCACTTTCACCATTTTATTATTATTATTTTATGTAATCCCACAGGTATATTCAAAATAAGCAATTACTGCTGAGGGGTGGAGCTATCTGCGTGAGCTCAGGTATAAGTAAATGGTTTTCTCTGTTTCACCTCAATGCAAGAAAAAAAAAAAAGAAAAGCAATAAAAACAACCACATGGAAATAAGAAAAACCCTTGCACACAAGTACAAAGGAATTCAAATAAATAGCTACTAGCTAAATGGAAAACATATTCCTAAACAAATTTGCATTTAATGAAATTACCACAAACTGACACGCAGCATATTTGGGGCCAGACTGCAATACAGTTTACGAGTACAGGTTTTTTTCTGGGTCTATAGGCAAAATACAGTAAAGTTGCCATATGTGGTCTGCTGTGTTCACTGTACTTGATTGGTATTTGGAGTATGCAGGGTGCACACACCCAATGTACAGAGTGTGGGACGACAAGGGAAGCCTGTGTCTGAATACACAGACTTGCAAAACGGAGTTTGCAGGCAGAAAACAAAATGTTTGCATAAATAAGCTTACAGATAAAAACGTGACTGTACAAGTTTACAAAACTACGGTTACAGATACAAAACCCTGTTTTCAAGTACACCTTTTAGAATGATATAATATTCCCTACCATAGGGGCCCCAAAAGCTAGTCTTTGCCCCAAGGCCGCATATTGGATGATTCTGGGATTTTTATCTTAATTTGTTTAGTAATTGTATGTGTTTGAAAAGAAAATAACTTAAAAACTACACCATACACGTTGTTGACTTGCAGTGGATGTTACACTGAAACACCAGACGTCAGCATGACTAGCAGAAAACAGCTGTCTTTCGTAAGTGTAATAAAACTGCCAATTTGAGGTGCTATGTTTAATTTGCTCAGCAGCGTTGTATGGTTCACTTTGGATTAACTAAATACTAGTATTCCTACTGAAGCAGTTAATTAGCGAAGAAATTATGCCATTCCATCTCATCCCTTACAGTATATACATACACACACGTGGGCACAGATGTGCTGCTCACACATTTAATGTCGCGGTATGAAGGATGGCGTTTTACATTCATTTTAACAATAGAGAATACATGTGATATTAAGAAAACGTGCAGGAGAAATGAAACGAGGAGAAGGGGAGGCGGCCACATCTGTGACTCTCTGTCTCACTGCAGATGAAAGGAAGTCGTTTGAAGTTGATGTGGTGCTATTTCTCCAATGACTCAGATTAAACACTGATGCCCGTGCTGAGCAGCACATTCATCACTTCAATGATACTTTTAGTGGCCGTTACCCTGCTCGGGCGGAAATTAACAGCACTCTGGTGCCCTGTGTGCGCAAAACCTGCTAACTCACTCACTCACTCACACACACACACACACACACACACACACACACACACACACACACACACACAAATAAATGCCAAATTCTGCTCTAATACGAAGACATGCAGGTGTTTTGGGTATCTAAAGGGTATATGTTTTTCATTGCTTCTTTTTTGCACTCAAGGTACATAAGATAATGCTTTTTTAAATTGAGGCCTCTTTTCACTCAAACTCATTCACCGGAGGAGTTTGAGACTCTTAAATTATGCCATTAAAACATGATGAATCATTAATTTACCGGGTTGATTATAATTTCAATGACAGATGATGCTTGTGAAAAATGTTAATCTTGTTATGGAGAAAGAAAATGACTACTTGCCTGAATTTTCAGCATAGGGGTCTACATAGTGACTTGTGTATGTATGTATGTATGTATGTATGTATGTATATATGTATGTCGGAGGGAGGCTATGTCAAATACTTTCAACTTCAAAAAGAAAAGCAAAAAAGAGGAATTCTGTTTATTTTTAGTTACATTTGAACCAACATTTTTACTACACACCGTCATCTCCAACTTAAACTACCTTTTTTTCCCCAAAAGCACCTGCAGTGGTTTTGTTTATTCAGTGATGTTAGCTGTTTTGTGACTATTTTAAACCTTGCTCACAACCATGTAGGGCTCAGAGGAAGGCAATTTACAGCGGATCAGTTATTTACTTGAGGACAGTTTGGTCTGGTTGGGTGTAGAAAGAAGTCTGGCCTCTAGGGGTCTCTATTGGGGTTTTAATGCCCTTACGCTTGTTTAAAAATCAAATAACATATTTCCATTTCTTCCGAATGATAGGTTGATGTGGGGTTGGGGCATGTAGTATGTGTATGTACTATCAATTCACCCATGCACACACACAACATACAGCACTTAGCAGAGTAGTTAGCTATGCAGAAGTCTGAATCAGTGTAATTTGATCAGTGTGGCCCTAACCTCATGGGATAAATACCCAATAAAAGACATTTTGGCGTCTGGATAAGCGTAAATCCATCCAATTTGGGGCCTAATTAAGTGGGACTTACATAGCACACTGGGACAGTTGGTTATAGGAGACAGAAAAATGACCAGAGGCATCAACGTCTCTGCTGTCTCAGGAGAGCACTAGATCCAATAAGGATGGAAATAAAAGAGGGGTCACCGTGGCTTACTTTAGCATGGAAGCACATCATCAGAATAGACACACACACACACACACACACACACACACACACACAGTGGGCATGCTCTAACACAGAGACAAACACTATGCCATGTGGCAAAAAGAGAAATGTTGACAGATCTTGGAGTGAGTCAAAGACGCAGGATTAAAGCTGCACTAAGTGATTTTTGACGACATTTTGAGCTCCTCCAGAGGCATAACACTGACCCTTAACAGAGACTGAAATAATAATCTTCAACAATTAGAAAATCAAAAGAGAAATATTCTTTTACATTGCAAAAGAAATCATCCCTCTTATTTTTATACCACCCTACATTATCACATCATAACCTACAGCAGCTATTAAACTGACTAATACAATATTTCCCATAGGCATAAAATCATAGCTTGTTGCCTTTGCTATAAACAGCAACTGTTGCACACAAACATTAACTCCCATGATAAGCGCTATCTCATGATCATAAAAGTGTTGGGAGGGAATAATGTGTCGGCTCCTATATGGACAAAAATATACACGAGTCGCGTCAGGCCACAAAACAAATTAGTCTCTGTCAGAATCCCTTCAGATGTCTTCCTGTGCATTTCCAGATTTCACGGGCAAAGCAAAAAAAAAAAATGAAGGCCTCCTGCGATAGAGAGACAGAGAGCCATATCAGGAGGTCATCTGTGCTTCAAAAGGGAGATATATTAAATTCATTCATCTCAGTCAGTGGGAGTGCCAGTACTGTGGCTTGTGCTTCCATGTGATGTGGGATAGAGAGATCTCCCCCTCTCATTCTGGCTCACCGCCTTCTGAGGCATTGTCTGGGAAAATATCCCCTGTAATAGAGCCAGTGATTAAATAAAGACAGAGAGGTGTGTGCACGACTGTATTTGCCCGCGTGTCTTGCATTGATGCACTTGCAAAGAACGCGGTGAATGGCCGGTGTTTGGAAGTGGCGAAATAAAAAGGGGAAAAGACAGGAGGGTGGTGATGAAGAAGGTTGAAAATGAGAGAGACAGTGATGGAGAGAACAACAGAGAAGAAGAGAAAACAACAGAGAGGCCACCAAGAGGACAGAGGGGAGGGAGGGCAGACAGCGGCCAACCTCACATTTATCATGTGTCAGCACACCATGCTCATACAACCCTTACATTCACATACAAGATGGATCTAGTATTACTCACACACATACACCCTATCAGCTAACACCCCTGAGGGTTATATAAACTAAATAAACTGTTCAGTGTGTGGCTGCACGCACATGCTGTATAACCTAATATAAACATATATGTTCTAACAGTAAAGGAGAAGTTGCAGGAGAGCAGAGAAGCTAACTGATTCATAGCCATTTTCATGGTGAAATCTCATATTTGATCGATCTGTGAACGTGTGTTGCACTCCTGTCTCCTTGAGTCGCTAAATTGGCTGTTGAGTGGCAGACAGTGAACAGGAGAGTGTGAGGAGGACGGTGAAGGAGACAAGAAGAGAGGGAGAGGAGAGGAGGAAGGTGAAGGCAAAAGAAACAAAGGAAAGGAGAGACAGAAGTGAGGTCAAGTGAGGAAATGAACAGAAGAAATAGTCTGAGCCAGATGGAGGGCTCAACACCTGGTTTATTGGCGAGGTGTGGTGTGATGAGGCCAATTACACAGTAGGATTTCTTAAGTGCTTGTAGACAACTGACATTTTAATTCACTTTAGTCAGTTTTCTTATGAAATGGACATTCATACATTTAAAGATTTACTTAACTGCAATTACAGCCTGTTCTGCAGTGTTCATGTGTCCTAGAGTCACTTTTTTGCACTTAATACTGCGTGGGAGTTACCATGTGAAAAATGGTGTGTGTGAGTCTGAGCTGTGCTTTAAGGGCAGGAAGGTGAGGAGGACGCAAATGCTACAGTCTGGCTACTGTGGTGCTGGTGACAATTTGCCAGTAGACTTTCAATTTATGACTTTATTCTGCAGCTCATTCCATTTGCCACAGAGGAGGCTGCATTCCCTGGCTGATACCTAATTCTGTGACAAATTCAGAGATGGCGGCATCCTTGGGGGACTAATAAATGGGTTTCCAGGCTGTCAGTATTGTTGTGTTGACATTGCATCTCACAGCGCTTCAATTTCCCTGGATTGTGCTTTTCACAGCTGCAAATGTGTATGGGTTCGCCAGTGTCAGGTGTATTCTGATGTAAAAGTCCTCTTTTTCTTATTCATACTGCATCCCTTCAATGCAGTCTTCTTTAGCCTATCCAACACGACTCCACTGGTCCTCTCATCTTTTCGACACAATTGTTTTTCTCCTGTTCCTCCTCCTCCTCCGTCTCTGCCTCTATTTCACTCTCCTCCCATTCATCTCTTTTCATTTTGTAACTCCTTTCTCTTGGCAACTCGGTGTGAACTACTTCTATGTAATGTAGTAAATACATGCAAAATAAATAAATAGAGAGAGACAGGAAGGTTGGGAGAAGGGGATAAAACACACTGCATTGTAACCATGTGGCATGTGCCCTATTGCTCTGAGCCACCAAGACACGCCACAGTCACACATTTTTACCCTTGTTGACTTCTCCCTTCTTCTCCCTCAATTTATCCTCCCTCCCTTCTGCTTTCTCTCCCTGCCCTGTGACTGAACCCAGTGTGTGGACTGACTGTGATATTGGCTGGGTGGGTGACAGGCTCGCTGGTGTGATATCTGAAGGGGAGAAAAACAGATCAGCGTCTCTTTACTTAACACCCTCCCTCCTTCACCAGCCGCTGATGAAGGAAGGACTGACTAGAGATACTGTAGCAGGGAATGTTATTCATTTATTTTTCAAAAGGTGGCTCTCTTTCTCCAATGGCCTTTTTGAGTTCAAGGTCTCTTGGAAATTCCATAAAGAAAACTGATGCAAAAGGAAAGAATTCCAACTGGATGTTCACATACAACCCGTGAATCAAAGACAGTGATATATGATGATCTACTCTCAAAACAAACCTAACCTTGGGGTCACTCTTAGTCAGTAATGCACTTACAGTATGTTGCTGCAAATCATTTGCAGAGTTCAATGACTCAAATACCTCAGACATGATTATTAACTGTAGTATTGCATGTTGATTGACTGACAAAAACATATTATCATATTATCTTATTTAAAATTAATTCCACTAGGGAGAGGAGTTGCTACATTTGGCACATTAAGTGTGATCTTAAGGTGAGGAGCTTTAGATGGGGAAACCAAATAAAAACTCTCATTGGGTCATGAAGCGGATCTTCTTGAAGAGCTCCCCTCCCCTCCTGCCGTCCTCATCCTGCCCCACCTCAACCTCAGCCATCGATCAGGAACTAAGCGCTGTCTTTAATTGGTTGGATGAGGTCGATTGCCCGTGCAGACAGCGAGAGGCCCGAAGGGGTATTGGAGAGCCAGGAATGTGTGTGTGTGTGTGTGTGTGTGTGTGTGTGTGTGTGTGTGAGAGCCAGTGAAAACACAGGGAGCCCTTCAGACTCTCTCTTAGGGCAATCATAGTAATGTAGTGAAAATCTCAGTTCAGAAAACCACTGACCCATTGATTAACTGACAACTGAAGGAAACAAAAAAGTTGTCCCCTCCTATTGATCAGATAAAAAAAAAAAAGATCTTGTTTGCATTATTCTTGTATTCGTCTTTATTCGGGAATATCTGAATTAGGGAAGTTAACGACGAATCATTAATGGGATTAATTGCCGTTAAGAATTGAACGGATTAAAAATGTATTAACGGACAATGTATGGAAGCTCAAATATATTAACTTTTATACCACAACAGGGCATACTTCACCTTTGCAATTTAGAAAAACTACAGGTGCAACGAAGGAAGAAGCGGTCAGTGGGAAATGGTGAGGCAAGATAAAGAGAGCAAAACGTAGTCCAGCGTGGGTGCATTACAGAGGTCAATGTAAATATGGCGACACCGTCATAAAATACGTCAATGTTGTACCACCTGAAAAGTCAGCAACCAATGGTCAAAAGTATAACATCATCTTCCGAACAAACTATCATGTTGGTGTTAGCTAGAAGAGGCTGTGGTGATGTGCATGCAGACTGCAGAGGCAATAACTCAGAGGCTTTGCTTTATGGTGGAAAAGGACATGATTAATATATACATGGTGGACGGCGAGGGATTTCGTGAGCTACATTGAACCAGGCTCTCGCATCGCCTCAAGAGGTACTATTAATGTTACTAGCCACATTTCGAGTGAGAGCCCTATTGTTCACAGGCAATCGACCATTCTAAATAGTACATTTTAATCTTGTCGGTTCACGGTTAATGACTGGTTAACAAGGGTGAGCTATCGGTCAGGAAAAAAAAAATCAAAATTAACATCCCTAATCTGAATTAAGTTTGGGTGTAAAGTTTGTGTACTTCATTACTAGAATAGCTAGTGTATGGAAATTCATGCAAAGACAGCGAGAGGAAGGTAAATGGCTGACAGGAGAAGCAGATGTTTGCAGTGATCTGCTGTCACCGCAGTGCACACTTTGAAGTAGGCACTCACATCTTTTGTCATTATACACAACTGCTCTATTATGCAATCATTTAGTGAGAAGATGTGGAAGATGAAGAAGAGAAGTGCCATTATCAATAGCATCAGAGGTAGTGCTGTGACATCCACTTTCACGTTTTCCACAGAGGTGACGTATTGAAGAATGTAATAAAGAGTAATCACAACTGCTTTTGTATTTAGTACTGGTGATGAAAGTGGCACAGTCAATAGTTATTGCTGCTGAGAGAGCTGCTGCATTCCTCATAGTTTTAAATGCACAGTAAAGACCCAATTAATAAAAAAGTATCTTGACTGATTCTATTCTATAATAAGAAAAACATGACTGTGTCTCATGTAGTAAATTAAATTAAAATTAGTTCTAGAGAATGAGTTGAAGCTGGCTAATCCGACACACAAGTGTACTCCCTGTGGCACCTTGTGAACTGATGGTAAACTGATCTCATGGATGATGTGATTGCTTCCAAACTTTTGGAGAACACAACAAAAAACCCTGCAAAATCAAATGATTTAAGAATAAACAGTTAATGAAAGTATTGAAATAATAAATAAATACAATGAGAGAGGTTCTGCTTATGGTATTTACCCTGTCTGAACTGATCTAAGACTAGCCTGGCCTTGTGGACTGGACGTGCATGCTAAACTTAACACGAGGAACTGAAAATGCAGTGCAGCTGGGAACACACTAAACTATTTAAAATCTCATTGCAACCCCAATTTGGCTATTATGACTTTCTAAATTATAGAGTCTGTACTAGTCTGCACAAAATAGGGCCAAGGACAGTCAGCGCACATCAACTCTCTCCGACTGTAGATTCAAATACAAATCTCTTGCCTCCCAAATGAGGCACACACACACTGTTTTGTAAAAGGTTTCTGAAGTGTTGTATCTCATGAACAGATACATATCCAACAATTATAATAACTCATAACTACTCATCACCTCATTTATATTTTTAAGTTTGATTGAAACTTGGTGTATTTTTTTGTACACTCCAGAACATACAGGACCCACTGTACCCTACTGGAAACTATTGTTGTACCAAGACCAACTGTTTTTGTGGTATTTCTGATGTCCAAGCCTGTAAAGAGCATTACTGCTAAATAACGGCTATAGAGACGGACAGAACTCATGTTGCTGGTTAGTAGTTTCTGATGTAAGGCCAGTCTAAGCTTTCACAGTTAAGTCAAAAAAGCTACAGATTTTAATTGAAAACTAAAAATGGACAATTTGAATGTGAAAATTGTGTAAAAATCTGAATGCAACACATTTGTCCATTTGATTTGGATTTTCTAAGTGCATTTTCTCAGCCTAATAAACTGTACCAGAGTATAAGAAAATAAATCCACACTATAGCCAGTCCCATTGATTTACCATGGCTTTAACAGGGTCTGTTTTTGGCTTACTTCCCAACTGCATCAACTGTCTATTTAATTTTATAGTTATAAGTTATATAGTAAATTCAATTAAAGATAAATCCACACAACACAGTGAGAAATTAAGACCTCTAATTACTACATTTAATATTGCAAAGCTCTATATGGCTTTAAGTTAATGTAATTTCATTTTAACTTTCACAGACTGTTAAGGACCCTCAGTGCGTTAACCTGAGTCCCTACATCGGCAATATTTTTTTACCTGGTGAATCTGCGAGGCGTGCAGGTAAATTTCCTTCCAGTACACAGCACTGGATACACTCGCTGAGGTTTTGCTTGCTGTAGATCAAGTAGCCCTTAAAGATCCTGTCCAGAGAGATGCTTGGGAAGCACAGGCGGATAATCTCATTACTCATCTGCAACACAGCAGAAAACAAACACTGTCTCACACACTTGTCACAAATAATGAGCTTCGGGGGACCAAGTTACAGACACTGAGATTTACATTTATTACACGCTCAAGTGCTGAGCTATAATAACAAGTCACTGTTATACAAAACCCTGGATACAAAGTCTTACAGTACAAAGTCATTAGCTGCAAAAAAGGGACAAAAATCAAGCAAAACCAAGGTATTAGGTTATTCATTACTCGCTCCAGAGCACACATTTTTGCTTTTATAAAGCTCAGCTGAAGAGACAGAAGTATAATACTGGTTGGAGTGGACAGGCCAAGTGTGACTTCTGGGTCTGGGTCAAAGTAAGGTCCACTGTGAGACTCAACTTAGTAAGTGATTAGAGTTGTTAAATCTGCCTACAATTACTAAAACAAACACACAAACTACATGTGAAAGGCAAACCAAAATGAAAATTAATAATTAACTGGTTACACAGTTCAATTTAAACTGAGGCTATGGTACAGAGCTTAGAGGAGAATTTTCACATTTTCAAACACACGTCAACCACAAACAAAAACAAATGCTGAAATATTGTCTAACAGCATTAACGTAAAAAAATAAAAATAAATTAAAAAGGTGCCACCACTTCAGACAGGCAGCACTAGTGACAGAAATTACAAATAAGTTCTACTTTACTACTCCATAACTTAAATTTGAAAAAAAACTAACAGATGAAAAAGTGAAAGCTGAAATGGAAAACAAACAAAAAAAAGGATATGTGTTGCACTAAATGGTTTCACTCCTCAGCTTCCCAGTCATGTACCATGTTTGAGATGTGTCATAGGTTGAATGCAGCCTTCGGCCTCTGTGTATTCGCTGTAATTCCAGTGAAAATGGAAATTCCATAAAAATAGTCATAAAAAATGAAAGGGATCATTCCATGACAGCTTGGATCTGGTACCTCTCGACTTTCACACCAAAGGTCACATATGGCATTGACTTGAATTGACAGACCTTAAACTTACTTTACACTTGAGGCCTTGCCGTGTAACACTTTGCTTGAACTGAATATTTGATCACATTCATAAGCTTAAAGCCCCAGATTGAAATAGTTAGTTGCATATATCCCCTGCAGGTTCAGTCTAACCACCAGATGTGAGCCGAGAAGGGCTAGGCACATCTGTATCAATGCTCACGCATGCATGCTCATGTGGGCACATTCTCTCTCTCTCTCTCTCTCTCTCACACTCACACTCACACTCACACTCACGGCTTTATACAACAGAGGAAAAAAAGGGTAAGGTTTAAAGTGAGTGTAATTCAAGCAGGCGCACATTTCATTAAAAGCCCCTATTTGATGTGCTGGGTGTCAGTCAAGCATGCCGTCTGTGACACACACACACACACACACACACACACACACACACACACACACACACAGGTAGGAGGTTATAAGAGAGGAGGAAGCAAGGCGAAGGAAGGAGAGGGTGTAATTATTGAGGATGTATAGAGGCCTATGTGGAATGACAGCTTCCCTTTCATTTCTCTGATCACTGGTTTAATCCTGACAGAGCTACAGCGGGCCATGGAGCTGCTCTGTCTGCATACCTGCCTGAGCTTCAACACACTGCCTGGTGTGTGTGCATGTGCCAGGATGACACAAAGTATATGTAGGTGTGTGCAGTCTCTGCATTTGCTCGTTTCAAAACATCCCCATTTTCTGCGTGTGCCGGTGTGTTTTTCTGTTGTGTGTGTGAGTTCTCACCGCCCAGGAAAATGTGTTGTACAGGCTGATTGCAGTGGCAAGCAAATGCTGCTTTTAATGAAGGAGGGGGAGAGAGGAGAGGGAAACACAGGAAATTAAATTGATATGTAAATGACGGAAATTCTCATTTGAGCTGAAGGTTGAGAGTGCTACAGCATTAACCAGCTTATGAGTTAATAATGATTTTTTCCCTCCCTCCCTCCTTTCCTTCTCAGTCTCAATCCCTCCCTCTCTCTCAGAAAAAAAAAAGGATGGGTAGGTAAGGGAGGAGGGTGAAGATGAAGACAACATATGTCCCTGAATTTTAACTCTCCAGAGATTTCCCCCTAAGCTCTTGTATAATCAGTTTCCTCAGAATCTGGACCTCTTCAAAAGCATGATTACAACAGGCCAGTCTTGACTTTAAAAGTATATATCCACTGGACTTTCTTGTTCTCCCCTCTATACATTACTGCACTACACTCTCCCTTTTGTGGTTTTCCCTCTGTAAAAACAACCAGATGGTGTTTAATATATCTCAGATGGACACGGAGGAGACGAAGGGTGTCGGACAGCTTGTAATAGTGGTGTAGCTCCATGTAGCGGGGAGTAAGAAAACAAAGACAACATCAGCTGCAGCTACAGAGAGCACCAGAGGCAAATGACTGCAGAATGATCACTGCAGCTATTATCAACCACTAGGGTTATTATTTTCTCTCCCCTCTCTTTGGCATTAGCTGGAACGAAATAGCTCAGTCAAAAGTCCTTGCCCTGCAGCCTTCAGTGATTGGAAAATGATATTAAACCAGACATTGTGTTCCCCAGTGCAAAAAGAGAAGGGGGGNGGGGGGGGGGGGAGAAGAAACACAAAGCTGCAACAAATGAAGAAAATGGTCGAGGCCCTGCAGGAGAGAGAGGGGGCAGTGGCAAGTCACACACACAAACTTGGAATACAATGCAGAGTCACAAATATGCGCGCACACACAGAGAGAGAGAGAGAGAGAGAGAGCGAGAGCGAGCGAGCGAGAGAGCGAGAGAGAGAGCGAGAGAGAGAGCAAGAGAGAGAGCGAGAGAGAGAGAACACTACGGGACACATTAAGTGCATGCATTACACATCACACAGGCATAAAAAGAGGCAGACAACCACACACGCTACCATGACACAAATGGACTCTGATTAGAAAATATTAGCCAAAAAACATCAGACACAAATGGAAACCACATCAGTGATCTGGTTCTGCTCCAGAAAAGAAGGAGAGGGCCTTGCTGCCTGATGGAATCCTTTCTCTGCATAAAATAAACAAGACATTTTCCATCTCTATTATTTCATACAACTGGAGGGGGAAGAAAGCCTCCCGACCATGAGAAGAGACGGAAAACAAAGTGAGCGGTGCTGCAGGAGAGGCCATGGCCATCTGAGTTGCATGAAGCACAGTGAGCCACAGATTTCCAAGTTTCTCCATGGTCAATGACAAAATGCACCACTGCAGAGGGAGCAGTTTGGTGAAAAATACACACAAGCACACATACATATGCACAATTACACTTTTTTTTAATACACACGCACTCCAATAGATCCAAGTCAGTGGTCAGCAGTGAAGCATGCAGACTGCTGGCCTACTCAGCACAGACGAGGTGCCTATATCTGGCAGCACAGTCTTGGCAATGCACTGAAATAGCTGTAAAAACGCATACCTCCACCTCAGGTATGAGAAATAATAAACAAGTGAGCAGAACGACTCAGAGGGCACAGAAAAGCCTTTCAGGACACCACTGAAGATCACTGGAAAATGTGAAAACACTAAGACGATGGAGATGTGAGACGCCCAAGGCTGAGGCGCTGATATACAGTAGGTTATGAAGCCATCACACCACTCAGCATATGTACGGTCTTCTCATTACGTGATTCATGAAATTCTACTCCTCATGCCAACTAACTGCCCTGGTTACAAAGTCCATGGTGGCAGAACCGGAGTGCTCTGCATTGTCCTTGGTGTGTGTTAAATGTAAACATTTAGTCGTACAAAAGGTTCGACACCTCAGCCGTTAAATGCTAAATGATGCTAAAAGAAGGATCACCCTAACATTGCTTGGGCTGTCAGATCATTGCAGCCACATCCACAATTATAATAAATGTTTTGTTTGAGCCACGTACGCCTTGATGTATTATCAAAGGAATAAGAGAGAGAGGCAGAGAGGAAGGAGATGAGGAAGCTCTTGAAATAGAGGGACACAAAAGACTAAGAAAAAGAAAAGTCATGCAACAGGGCAGCAAATGATTATATCAATGAGGGTTCAGAAAATAATTATTTAAGGTTAAACACTTTCCCCTTGGTCTGCGGAGCTGTCAATTGAAATGAAAAGAGCTGGGGAAATGAAAACAGTGATGGGGCCTTTTATTCTGTGCATTCAATCTTAGGGTATTGTAACTCTGATGTCTCAGCACCCAGGATGAGTGGGAGTGGGCTTCAGTGATGATGATGCCTTATCAGAACAAGACAATGTAATTCAACTGGAGAGCTGTTCTACAACTGAAAGGACATTCTGACAGTGAAAGGTTATCTGTTAATGTTGCTCCACTGACGTATCTGTAGAATACATGATTGCTTGCATAAGGGAACTTGCAGTAGCACATCCATTAATTGTCTACAACAAAGATGTTTGAAATATTAAGGCTGTGTGTATGCAGTGTGTAGGTACAAGCATGTGTGTGAGAGTAATGGGAGTTGAAGACAGACAGAGCAAAAGAAGATCAAGCAAAGAAACCATGGTGAAATGCAGATACCTTGTGGAAGAGACCAGTGATCCTCTCACTGTTGTTGTAGTGGATGAAGTTGACCCAGTTGATGCAGATGAGACTGACAATGTGTCACAGTTTAGAAGCAACTTGGCTAGGCTTGAGCTGGGTAAGCTCTTCGCAGGGCTCCTTCCATATAGGGCAAGTTTGACTGTGCCTACATATATAAACAAAGAAAAGCATTAAAAGTTGATTGCACAAGTGTTAACCTACCCACAGGCAGGTAAAAGTCAACAGTAATGCATAACATCCCTCCCTATCCATCTCAAACATCTCTCTTTTCTGTAACCTCTTCTCTGCTGTAATCTACAGATATTTTGCGCTGTACCTCTGGTGATAAATGGCAAACGTCAAGATCTGCTCCACAATTCACATAAAAGAGGAACATTGATAGAGTGTAGTGTGCCTCCGCCCCACAGCCTGCTTTGGCTCCTGTATGTGCACATACTGAGACTTCACCCGACATCCCTTCCCGTTTCCCATCTAAATACATTCAATAAACTCAAAACACTGGCTTCATTCTCCCTTATACAGCAAGGTAACCGTGTGTGATTTGAGCGTTAGCCAGTGTCATCAGTCATGGAGTGCCCCAATTCCACATCCAAGCAGGTGCTGTTGGGCAGAGTTGGCCCTACAGTGTTAAATGGATTGTTTAGCAGGCTAAGCCAACTCGGAGCTGTAAAGCACAGTGGATTAAGCCTCAATATTCTCGGTTTGCCCATAATTCTTACTGTGTATCTTACTGTGCCTCTATGGTGGCTTTATACCCAGCCAATATGATGTCCTGGCCTAATGTATGTGCTGTGTCACACTGCTGCAAGCCACCCCTTTTCCTGTAAAAATAAATAAATAAATATATATATATTAAAAAAAAGCAAACTAAAAAAACCAGCTTAATCAAGAGATGTGACGGCTAACTTATCTGAAATAAGTCACCACTGTTAAAATGAACAGTTCTACTGAGTCAGACAATGCAGCATAATCCAACATCAGGAATGACAGGAGATGCATTTTTGTTGCACAAACTTCTGCACAGCAACTTACAAAATACACATTTGTGTTTATACAGTATGACTATATGCGCATGTTTCATTTAAAGTCTGTGTAAAGCAATAATAAATGTGTTCTGAGTGTGTCACACCACAGAAAAATGTGTTAACCACCCAGCCAAACCTGAATGATTTAAAAAAATATATATAAAAATTCACCAAGTATATATAAATTAGGCTTCAAAATCGTGCAAAAATAAGCAGTATTCTCTGCTCTGAAATGCTGGGAGCATGTCCCCTGAAGGTGCTGGTAGATAACTTTACTGTACCACTGAGCAGAAGAACGACAGAGCCGCTGCTCAGCGTCAGACTCTCGTTCAGCGAGCTAACACAGTAGCACAGAGGGGTCATGCTCAGTATGGCTCCAGCGTGTCAGAGCCTTGATTTCAGGCCAGCCCAAAAAATCATGAACACAAAAATGGTGAAAAACTGCTTAACGGTCAAACTCCACAATTCAGTACTACATAGTTCTGTCTTTATAATGTGTTTAGAAACAAATCTCAGAATTTCCTTTGCACAGACTTTAATTTAAGATATTATAATGGCAGTAGGAATGAAATTTATGAATGGAATTTTTAAGAAATCAAGATGTGTTCTATCAAACATTTCTTGACCTCTGCAACTATAGTTACAACTCTGGACTTCATCGTGTTATAGATCTTTTAAAGCCACGGTTACACTGTTGGATGGATCTGCAGAATTTCTGTACCTGTATCGCCTAAACCTAAACTTGGAGATCTGCATGACTTTTGCAGCTGCTGGCTGATGTGCCCAACAGGTTGACACAGCGGCTCCTCCAGATGGTCATCTCTTACAGGAAGCCAGATGTATTCCTTGTCATTTTCTGGGTGTTCAGTAGCTCCTTGATCTGAAGTGACGGTGGAAAGGGAAGACAGAGGTCAAAGAAATAAGTATAGGACAAAGGGAGCTAAGAAAAGGTTGTTATGATGTTGGAAACACTGAAAGGAAAAGCATGGATTGGAAGAGATTGTTTAGAAATGGAAGGAGAGAGATGGAGGTACAAAGGGCTGAAGACCAAAAAACGATGAAGAATGTGGATAGGTGAAGGTGAGGTGGCGAGCCCGGTGTCTCAATAAATAAAAACTCTAAAGAGTCAGAGTCAGGAAGCAGATGCTGGAGCTTCAATGGCGTTTTGAACAGAGAATCACAGATCAAAAGATAAAGTCTATGTGACCTTTTAGACAGCATCCCCAGAGAGACGAATGGAGAGACAAAGGCACCCTCACAATCACAAACACACACACACAGCCCCTTAGGCTTACTCTCCATTCTCTGTACTGGCTTCTTGTCCTTGCTGGCCTCCTCAGGGCTGTGCTGTAGGCCTTCCTTTGGGATGTAGAGAACTGTGTTGCACACCTTCTTACACACATTATCTGTTCAAAAATAACATTATAAACCATTACACAGCCACGTCAAGGCGTGCACTGGATTTCACTCTGGTGTGAGATCATGCAAATCATGCAGAAAACAGGTTTGTGTTCCTTTCAAAACACAGCAGATGCAGTAAAGTCATATGTCATCTCAAGAGAGCACTGCTCTGAGGTTTTTATGCCTACAAAGTGCATGAACAGGAACTGCATAAATGAGTGGAGAGTGGCACTCTTTTAGGTTTTCTGTGTCTACAAAGCTCAAGGAAAACAGCTGTTAAGTTACATCAAATGAAATATGCAACTCACTCTTTGCACTGAGATCAAATGGATTTCAATCTGCAACCCTTGGCAGGGTAAATCGAAAATGTTTACAACTTCACCAGCAATGGACAAGAGAAAGCCACAAAAAAAAAAAAAAATTTAAAAAAAAAGCGCACCCACATATACAGTATGTACCACTTGGGCTTTGAAAAGACGGTGCACAAAAGGTACAAGAAGGTGAAAAATGACATGATATACTTGAATCAAACTATTAGTCATTAATGAAAAACAGGTACATGCATGAAAGCAGAGGGGAACCGTGTGCAAGGTCATAAAGAATAATGAATTACTTTAAAGGCCAGTGTGTTGGTGAGACCACAGCTTCCAGTTATCAGTTTTCACTAACAGGATCAGCATAAAGAAGATAGCTTGGCATCACCAAAACACACTCCAGTGGCAGAAACACACAGCCCTCCATTAGCCTTTAAACAGAGGAGCTAAACAAGACAAGAACAGGAAACAATGAGGAAAAGAGTGTAATAATGGGCCAACTCAGAGCGCAGAAGGTGAGCACCACAGCTGGAAAAGAACAAATCTCTGTGTGAGAGTGTGTGTGTGTTCTTTTGCCAGCCAATTGGTATTGTTTTATTCCTATACTTGTTTGTGCTGTGTGTGAACGTGTTTTAATGTTGTGTTCCAATATGCGTATATGTGCATGTTTCTATGGTCACTTAAATGAAAGGATGAAGACACAGTGATTGAGATGCAGTCTTGCTCAGAGCCAAATAAGTGCTTTGCATGATTGCTACCACTCAGTATGACATGGGAGTGAAATCTGTATACCTAGGAACTATAATATTACCCTGTGATCCCCATTTACATACATATGTATGCTCTGCAGTCACAGGGGGCAAATCATTGTGACTTCATTGTTATTTGATATGGAAAGTTTGGTATAAAGTTTCTAGAAAGCTAAAAAATGTTTACCCCACAGGCCTGATTTGAAAGTCTAGGAATTTTAAATCCTTGAAAGGCCTTTGATTGTTGGTGTATTGACCGAAAATGATATTGCAAAATGAGAATTTGCAGGGGGCTGAGGGAATGAAAAGGATTTCTGTCAGGATTATCCAATCTTTGTCTGATTATCCGGGAAACATGGAGCTGTGTCAGGTAGAGGAGGTTGTAATTGTGGGTGTGCAGTTTCTGTTTACTACCAGTGTGGGTGTGTACACACACGTTTGTGTGCCTGTGTATGAGTGTTGTGTGGCTTCTTTCAAAAGCAGTGGCGTTTTGTACACTGATTGAGATAATTAGCATGAGAATCGAACCATCACAACTTACCAGCACGCCGCATGATTACCCCTGCGTGTCTCAATTCAACTAGTCCGTCAGCATTTACCTTTCTGGCTTTGTGAATAACAGAGAGCATCTCTTTGGCTGCAACATGAAAGAACAAATCCAAATTGTAGAAGCAGATCAATGGCTGACTGTCAAACTGACATTTTGTCAAACAGGATAGCGCCATAACCTTTATTGTGATGAACTCTTCTTTCAAGAGGAAAATGTTTTGCTCATATGACAGGGTAATTTTTAGGTAGCTTTAGTGAAACTGATAAGCGCTGCTGTAAGGAAGGTTGTGGCTAAGACATGGGATGTAAAGCAGGAGTTCGCAACCTTTTGTAACTTAAGGCCCAGTACTGATTGTTAAAACATTTCCAAGGACCACCTTCCCAAATGAATGACAAAACAAACATAACATCCCACATAACACTGTGCTTTCGGCTCAGCATCACTGCCTGTCATTATGATTCCAAATGTATTCAGGGTCATATTTTCTCACCACACGCTTTGGAGATTTTACTGGTGCAGGGTTGTCTCCCACATCACTTTTCCGTTTCAGAAACCGATCCATTTTGTGTCACTGCATCCAAGGGAACGTTAGCTAGTTAACAGTAACAGAACACTTCTGTGTCTATCTGATGATAGACACAAACGTAACTGTCATTGAAATTATGCATTTTAGTTTGACATTTTTTATTTTTGTTAATTCTTGATCACTTTTAGATATACTTTGTAAATTACCCCCCAAAAAAATAAATAAATAAATAAAAGCACTGCCTCCACGTCCCTCTGGTTGAGAACGGCTGTTCTAAAGGACTGAAAGAATAAGAAACTATAGTATAATGGATTTGGAACCACACAGAGGGGTGAAATAGAGGTCGACATTACATTTTTGATATTGAATTTTCATCAAAACCCTGATCACAGAGGTGTCACCAAATATCTTGTCTAGTTAAGTTTATTTCTGTAGCCCAACATCACGTATAATTTATCTAAAATTCTACCAGCCAACCAGTTGCAGCCGACAGTAAAAACTAGCCGGAGGCCAGCAGAGCAAAGATCAGAACAGACTAGCGGGCCGGATTCCAGGACAAAGCCAAGCTTCAGGAGGTGGGGAGCAAATGTTAATAGTGGTGATGAATATCTGTGGCTAGTTAATGTTGTACATAGAAGACCCATAAACATCCTCTTTATAAAGTTTTTACTACCTAGTTTAGTGTCATTTGACGGTGAACTGTCTTCTCTCTCTTCCGCTGAGGTACCCACCTGACAGGATGACGAGGTGGCGGTACATGTTGGTGGTGTAGTTGTCCTTGATGCTCTTTTCCCAGTAGGTGCTGAAGGCAACCAAGGGGGCACGCAAACAGGTCATCCTGCTCAGCGCTGGGTGGGGTCGCCCTGCACTGTGCCAAGCTGTACAGCCGCATCAAACGTCTCCTCTGTGATTACAGTCTCTGACACATGGATGTAGTGGCCAGCTGCTCTGCCACCTGTCCATGTAAAAGAGTGAAGCAGAGAAGGAATGAGTGGTAGTGAAGAGAGGCAGAGATATAAAAAGGAAACACAGGGATAAAAGGAAGGGGGTGAAAGAATTAAAGACAAGATAGGAAGGGCAGAGGAAAAATGGAGAAACAGGGAAGAAATGGAAATGAGTGTTGAGAGAAAGAGAAAGCACAACAGAAATGAAAGAGTGAAGCAGAAAAGGGAAACAGGGGAAAGACAAAGAGCAAGATCATAATGGGGTTGCAACATTTCCAAAAGGTGCAATACACATAGAGACACCCTGAAATACATAATTAAATTATGGCATTCAGTGATTCTCTTTTGTGATCTCTCGAAAGCAGGAAACCAGTGCGGCCATGAAATGGGAGACATTTTTATTAACTCCTGTGAGTCTCTTTAGATGCAGCTCACTTGGTATTCAGGGACATCATTACCAAAATCTACAAAAGCTCTTATCAGTTATAATACTGCATAGCACTGTGCCTCTGTGTGTGTGTGTGTGTGTGTGTGTGTGTGTGTGTGTGTATCTGACAAGACTTGGCAGCAATCTCCACTTCACATCTTTTGACTTCTAAGGAGAATGGGTAGTCCAGCGTTTCTACAGTGTTTTTGACATTTCCATTAGTCAGGATGAAAGCTAAACAGGTATCAGACAAGCTGGACAAGGCTGTATAAAGAGCCTGAACAAAGGCATTCTAACACCTCTCTGTGATGGGGACATGCAAGTACATGCATACCAAACTAACGACACAGGGCCAATTAAAAAACCACAGCTAAACAAACATCTCGTCCATCTACTTTCAGCCACTTTTCTTTGTCAAAATGTGTTAGCTACTTGAACCTACTCATAGGAATTAAGCAGCACCTCCAGGGATTTTTAATGTCAGAGCATTCATTATAGGGCTCAATGGGGCACAACTCTTTCATTAAAGTCTGTCTCACTGGGGTTCAGTCATTATCTGTCGGTGCAGCACTCCACTGCAGCTATTTGGTGGTGGGGGGCTCGGCAGCACCTGTGAGGGCACGGAGGACTCCGCCAGCTGCTGTGGTTGTGATGGACGTGTCCTCGGTGGAATTATACAGCTTCCTCTTTCTGTCCTTCAGCTCCAAGTCCTTGGTCATACCAGGAATGATCCACGGGACTAAAATTAAAGTTATTCGGTGTGATAACGTCAACATGCAACTGTGCACACCCCCAAGAAATGGCAGCAAGAGTATGTGCAATTACACCCCAATGACATGTATCCCCCAATTATAACGATGTATATCATAATTGAAGAAGGCTGTGTTCTAACTCCATGAAGCCCCCA
>LKNJ01001158.1:42606-104214 GCA_002120245.1 Maccullochella peelii
CCCCCCCCCCCCCCCCAATCCACCTGGCCCTATTCTCACCAGAAATCTAAAAACATACAAGCAGCTGTTGCCTACCTCCAATATTATCCAAATTATATCACTATGCAGATTATACATGGAGCTGTCTTGTCGAATAATGCTAACAGGCAGGTACAGCAAAATGTGCATGTGCCAGTGTGTGATTGTAGGTGTGCATGTGTCATCACTGCCCACGCTCAGGAGCTGTTGTGCATGTACACACACAAAATGGACTATGGGTCACCATATGTAAATGCCAGCAGTGTGTTCTCAGGCCGAGAGTGGTAATTAATTCTATTAATTCAATTGATGAGAGGACAGTGACTGTGCAGCTTCACTGAGCAATCTCAACCTGCTCTCCATATTCTCCAAATCTGCTATTTTTCTGCTTTTCACTGCATTGAAATTTGTTTACACAATTGACAAAAAGAAAGAAAAAAGACTGACACACTACAAAGAGAAAAATACCAGTTGGGTACGGTAAAAAAAACCAACAAAAAACCTCCCCCAGTGAACTGGGTTTGTTGCACGACAGTGACTGCTTTTACATGCACTTCACTAATCAGATTTTTCCTTGTTTTCAGCTCTCACTGAAAAGAAACACCTCATTTTATACAATCTTAAAGTGATTAAACTTAACCAAGTGTCCTCAAGGTGTTTTAGCTGAGGACATTTACACAACAAAGACTCAGGACAAAGAACAGCAGTGTAGTGTGAGGAAGGAAAGAGATTATAGCTAAGCAATATTTACAACCTATAATCTCAAACGTTGGCTTTTTTTTCTTGAAATTACACTATTGTGATGCCTTATTTAACTCCTTGTTGTAAACCTACTATGCTGTCACTTTTATTTGGATATAGTTTATTCACATTTGGTTACCACTTGTCGCCTCCAAGTGTCATTTTTTTTGTTGCCAAGTCAAAAAATCTATATAATTGAAGCCAATATTATAGAAATGTAACGATATTGCAAAATTATTGGTACATGTGAAATCACAGTATATTGGTCAACCCTACTTGTAGCATTGTTTAATGCTTAATATAATTTAAGAAACTAACTGAAACTGAACATTAACTGTGTTAATCTTCCTTTATAAAGTATGGAGTTTAACCATTAAATAAGCTGATTTGCAGAGCTTAACAGATGTTTGCACATGTCCCTGTCTTGACCTTATAACCTACTGCTATGCTGAAACCAAGCCAGAACTACAAAATGACTCTGTATGCAGAATTTCTATGCAACAGAAAAGTTTATTTTGTATTACTGAGAGGTTAGGAAGAACATGAAAAAGTTTAATTTGTCATGTCATGCACAGTACATTTGAGAATCTATTAGAAAAAAAATTGAAAGAATTGGCTTAGAGAGCAGGGAAGATTTTCAGGGAATAAGGGTATACGTTCTGGTTCAGCTCTATAGAAGACTATAGAAGAAAATAGAAGAAAAGGCTCATTTGCTTCTAAAAACTTAAACATCTGGTGGCTCACAAAAGTCCAGCTTCCTGTCACTGTTCATGAAGCACTACTGAGACAGTCTGCATGACACGGCAGGTGAGTCCTGGAAGTCTGTGTTTTTGGCTTAGGATGAGAGTTGTTCACAAACATTGGACTGTAGTAGAACAAGAATAACACGTCTTGAATTGAGTGGTATTCCAGTTGAATGTTCGTCTACAATTTAGAGAATGTAGTTTTAACCCTGCTGAGGGCCACTGTCGGTGGTTGGGAGACCTTAAGGTTTCCATGAACAAGTTGATGGCTTTACCAGGTTACTGATGCACAGTCTGGCATTTCTTTCTCCACCAAAGCCTTCTCACTGCATTCAACTTCAGTTTCTCTGTGGTTTACAGTATGTAAACACAGATACACAGACATATATGTATATGCTAAAGACAACCAATGTGGAATATCCAATGTACATGCAATGACATACAAAACATTTCAATAGACCTTTGAAATATATACATTTCATATTGAAGGTCACCAATTTTCATACTTACATCTGGTTCACATTTTCAGGGTAATCTAGCCTCACTATTCTCTCATTTTTTCTTTTGTTATTTTCAGGCCCGTCATTACTTTTGACACTAGTCTGGACTTCAGGGTTGATGCAATTGTGCCGAGGCTTACTGTTGTATAAGTTAAAATCTAAACTCCTGAGGAAAAAAAATATCACACAATCTCTTCCTCCCAGAGGTAATCACATGATTACATAATTAGGCATTTTGGAGGAGAACGATACAGGATAATTACACAATGCTTTGTCATTTTAAAGATTTGCTGGACACCACATCAAAAAGAAAAATATCCATGGAATCAAGATGGGGAAAAAGTGCAGGAAAGACATGGATTTCAGCTTGTGTGCATACAATCATAAAATCTTAAACTCATTTTCAATACATGAAGAGCATTTACTTACTATCCTTATATCAAATCATAGCACACACTGACTGAAACAGCCAACAACCATAAAAAGTATAGAAAATTTAACATTTATATGGCTGACTTTAAAACTCAAAAAGTAACAATATTTTCAAAATGCTTGAGAGAGTAATGTTTATGTACAAATAATCACGTCTTGATCTACAAGTGTGTCATGTTTGCACACGTGGAGTATGCATGTCCCTGTGGCAATTTTAAAGGCATATTGGAGTGCTAGCCTAGGTTCTTTTTCATTTATTCACTACATTAAGGATCCAGTGCCTAATCTTCAAGGTCTTATTGTGAGTTGAGCACATTGCATCTTATTTTTTATGTCCCTGTGTGTAGCCATCATTATTTACTTTCAGATTGGACCTCACGTAGTTAACAAGACAGACTTCGGGCCATTGGAAAGGCTGTAGCACAGTGTCTTCTCCAATCCTCCTGAGCCAGCTTCAAAATAGAGGAGACGAAAGGTCACAGAAGTAAAAGCGTAAAACATTAAAAGGAAGTAAGAAAGGGTCTAACTTCAGAGGCTTCACTGCCACAGCTTTGTCTTTTTCCAAGTAAAGCTGGAATGATTATATGGTATCATGATAGCGTTTATAATTTTATCAAGATCCTGGCAAGTATGCATGCACCTGAGCAAACGACAAACATACAACTCCCATCTTCCCTACCAACTCCTAATCCTGGGATTGACAGCTGGGGCCCTGTAGGGAGCATGATGAATAATTCGTGGGCCAAAAAAGCTGCAGGCAGGCGGAAAATTCGGAGACAAAAGTAATAAAATGGTGAAGTCAACAGCTTCATGAACTATTTATCTTTCTGCAACTGATATGTCCTCCTTCAGTCTCATTCTGTACTGTTCCACTCTAGCCACCTCACTTGTCAAAGCCCACAGCAGTCCAGGCTTTATTGAAACTTTGATTCAGTTTCCCAAGTTGTCACTTTCTAAGGACTGTGTGCAATAAAGGAGACAGGTTATTGGGGAGAAGAACAGACAAAGGGTCTAATGAAAAAACCTTTACTGGAAAAAAAAGTCAAGAAACCCCACCCTACAGTGTGATCTGAGGATGGAGGAAGCACAAACGTTGACTATGATCAATACCGTTAATATGGGCTGCTGCAGACAGCTTCAGGCAGATTAACTAACTGCTGCTGAAAAAGACAATAGACAAAAGTGACAGTAAAGCTATTGTGTAATATTTAGCCTTAAAAAGTTTTTTGTAGGCTTTTGCTTTGCCAAGAGTGATCCCACAATTAACGGAGTAAGTTACATGGATTTATACAAAACCATACAGTCCAAATAGCTCACATTTTGGTACTTGGAAAACCTTCATTCACAGGTGCAAATTCCTCCTGGACAGTGTGTTGGCTGTTACCTTAAGCCCCTCTATTTAACTTTCTGCTGGTGGCTACTCTGACTAGTAACTAAACTAACACACTTTAATAAGGACTGCATTTCATTTAGGTGTGTCAGTGCCAGCCAGGGCCCAGGTTGAAGTGTCATAGCAGGGAAAGCACAGGTGAAACAAATTTTGTTAACAATTGCTCAGTTAAGTGCCCCAGTGAGCCAGCATGCAAAATACCAAGGCCCCTGGAACTAGCTCACCTAAATTGAATGCACTCGTTATGTTATTAATTACACCTGTGCTTTTCCTGCTATGGTATGACAAAATGTCATAGTGAAACATACATTTTTGTATTACACACCTGATATAATTGAATTCAAGGCAAGTGAGCAGAAGTACACATAGACAATTCATTTACACACATAAAAAAACAATCTAAAAAAATACAAATACGACAAATGTGTTAGAAAGACATACACAAGGATTAATAGCAGTGGCCAGTCCATAGCTGGCCTACACTATCCAACACCACAAAGGCACGTATTCTGTAAAAAAATAAAATAAATACATAAATGGTCAAAAGTGCAAGTGCATTTATTTATTGTCTAAACACAAGGTAAACTTTTCTTCTAGTGTGCCTGTTCACAAGCCGTTATATACAGGCAATCTAAAACGCATTCCTTAATTATTAACAGAAACATTCATTTTAATGTGTTCTAAGTGTAAAAATGGCTCACAAACTAGCTTAAAGAAGTTGACTTTAGCCAAAGTTAGCAAACACGAACATTAACTAACATTAGCTAGCTGTTACCTCATGGGCTTAACACAGCAAAACTCGAAAATATTTAGTAACAGTTATGTATTCTCACCTTTTAGGGCTCCACTGCAACAGCTTTATGTGTAAATTACAGTTATTTGTGTGAATTATGAATAAATTCTCCTTTTTTTAATCTGTGAGCAAAACTCCCCTGAGGTTGGTAATGTTAGCATTGTAAGTAACGTTATTATCTATATAAACGGCCTATTTCAGGCAGTCAGTGCTCATAAAGTTTATTAATGCTAATATAAGAATGATGGCTCACTGGAGGAAGACTGAATTTCTGACCAATATGAAGAAAACTAATCAGGCTGCTCAGCTGTAAAGTGATTAAGCTAAGGTTACATCTCACCCTGTTGCAATGAGGTAGGTTGATTGATTTTTTTCATTTTGGCGCCATCTGCTGGCATAAAAATACTCGAGAATAAGTAATAATGTTGGATCTACCTTAAGCTCTTGTTATCGAAGTGCAACGAGCGGCGCAAGGTTGGTGGATCGATCCCGAACTCCACACGTTGTAGTGTCATTGAACAAAACTGAACCACTGAACCCTAAGTTGCTTCCGGTGTGCTGGCTGGTGCCTTGTCCATTATGCATGCATACCCCCTGTCCATTTACCACATGTACCCCACTCCCCCTAAATTATAGTCTAATAGTAGCATGCAGGCCTACATCTATGTGTGACCTAAAGAGGGTGTTAAGTTCCTCAATTGCAAAATTTTAACTTTTAGAAAAAAATCAAACTTTTAGAGAAACATATCATCAATATTATCTGACCCCCTAATTTTTACCCATTCCAACAAAGAGATTTACCATTTATTTGGGTATCAGCCACTAGTCTGTTTAAACAGGTATACTTTTTGCAAAACTGTCTCCCTCCACATTGGTTGTCTAGTTTTCAGACAACACATTATTTTTTGCATCTCTGAAGGCTCTTAATTCATTCATAAATATTTGCTCAAATTATACTAATCATACGTACACTAGGTTTGTTTTAATTAAATAGGTTTTTCCCTGAGTCATCAACAGTACTACCAGCAAGGCACAACACAGCTTTTGAGAGAGCCCAATGTGAACTCTTGCTAAAGCAATGTAAACACTTGTTAGGTTAATTTATGCCTGAAGGCCGTTTTGTTATCTAAATAGCTGAGGAAGTGCATCTTCATTACAATCTTATCTCCCATTCCCCTTATAGGTTTTAATCCACATCCAAATGAAAATGGTCTGAAGCAGTTGGCTATCTGTGTGGCTATTACATTTTTTTTTACAATTCCAGTAAGCTGTCCCTACGGTCAAACACCGTAGTATAAAACACATGCTGTTTTCCATGTATCAAATGCCTGCCTCTAACATTTGACACATCTCAAGATTTTTACAAGAGCAAGGCGAAAATGGAGGGGCCCCTGTAACATTCCTATCAGTTGACCCCCAGTTGAGCTGTACTGGGTAACTGGGATGACTCTGCTCTGAGCGCTCTTTAGCTGTCTCACCCTCTTTTCTGTTGCTTGGAAGGGTTGAACCCATCATACAAAGCAGCAGGAAAGACAGGAAGTTCACGGCCCCACTTTTAGAACATGTTTTATTTAAAAACAGAGATTAAACATTAAATTCCCTTCAAACCTTTTTTTCATGTGAGAGCGTTGGTGTGTGTGTGTGTGTGTATGTGGTGAGGTTCTACTGTTGGTGATAGTGTCAAGTCATCAGAGAGAGCTCATAATGCAGTTCACCTCAATTACCTGTCAAAAACATTGCTGTTTGCGATCGCCAAGTAGGGCTACCAGACAGTGTGCGCTGAAGAGAGACAAACACACAGTCAACAAATATAAAAAAAGACTGTCCCAAAAAGCATATTGAATACAACTGTAAATGGAATATATTAAGCATGGTGGACAGCTTTCAGGATCGCTAAGTTTGAAAACAAATGTATTATTTTGTGGATAATTATAGTTTAAACCCTATAGTCTTGCACAAATCACTTTGGTTTAGGAATTATTTAGTGTTAATTAGATGAAAACTTTCACCTAAATGCTGTAATCCAGAGAAAACACATTCCCTTTTTTGCAAAGTACGGCTCAGTGACATAATTTAAATGGAAAAAAGCACAAGAAAAGTGTATGTTAACTCTCAAATTAAGAAATCAAATCAATAGTCTCATGTTTTCTCTGAGATAAACATACTGAACCCAACAAACTTGCATTGTCTGTGACGTCTGTGTGTATTTCAAGGCTATGGTAGTGACTGTAGATGCTGAAAAAACAGCCCCCTTCCAGTTCCCCTCACACAGCTAAAATACATTCATTGCAGGGCCTGAACCTGAACAGTAGGTTTTTTAGTCACTCTCTATAAACTGTACCTTGACACCAGCTGGCGTTTCAAACTACAGTAGCTGTTTTATGTTATCTTTTCATATACAGCAGTTTTATAAAATAAAAAGTATTAAAATCACAAATCTATCATGACCAAAAAACTGGTAAAACCAACATTTGTACCAAAATACAGGTTAAAAAGAAGTTCATAGGTATTTATTGGTACAACGTCCCTTTAAAACATTGTCAATTATTACACTGGCATATAATACCTACCCTCATAGTTGGATATACAGTGCATACAGCTGCTCTACACATCACTGAGAAGTGGTTTTCTTACCTTTTCCTTGCAAGTCAGATTATGTCTGGCTACCTGTGAGCGGATGTGGACATGCATGTGTTTGTTAGTGTTCTGAGCTGAGTAGAATGTGAAGGTGAGTCAGCGGGGAGCTGATGTGGGAATGAGCAAGATTGATGCGCTCACAGCAGACGGCCTCGGATCCATCATCGGCTTGTCTAAATTGAGCCCCCGGGTTTATTCAGTGTAGAGTATACCTGCAGTATAGTGCCCTTTACAAGTCTCTGCTGCACCGGAGGCCACTGCAGAGAGGTCACTGTAGTAGCTTTATTCACACACTAATGCACACGAGAGCAGAACACAAACACACACACACACACACACTGTTGCTGAGCAGACCTGTGCAGAGGGCTAAATTAGGAACAAAGCTGTAATACCAAGGTGTTACTGGAACAGATTTGTTGAATGCTGTCAAACGGACCAGCTGTGTGTCTAGACACTGTTACTTAGCAATGCAACAAGACAGATGTAGCACACATTTACATTTTTACTGTCAAGAAATACTGTACACAGCAAGTGTTTTGTGTGTGTAGACACATGGAGAGCCAGTACAACACAGAAGCACCCTAGGTAGTTGGGACAGAAATGTTGCAGTATTTTTAATAAAACATCACACTGTTTTGAGAGGATCGGCAAGGAGGGAGTATTTTTTTCATTCACTAATTTATTTTATTTCTGTCATTCATCGGTGGAAATGGGAGAAACACATTTTACCTGTGTTTGTTGGGAAGTATTTGGCGTGTGTGTTGACATAGTTGTTGCTGCACTTTCTAGAGACTGTACACCTATCATGTGTTGCCCCTCAAAATTCAATAACTGATGATAGTTCAGGGCTTTAAATCTGCTTCCATACACCCTTGAGGCTCAATGTCAGCCATCATTCGGTTCAGGGTAAAAAGAAAAAAGAAAAAAATAGCCTCCTCCAGTCTTAGCCTCTGTATCAGTGCTGTCTGGAAAGATGGAGCTGTGGCAATCCACATTATACATTAATAGTACATATTTGACAAGTAATTGGTTTGTATCAAGATCGGGTGAAGACATCGATAAATAAACTGCAGCTCAAGTGAAAGAAAGAAAGAAATATTTATTTTAAAAAATGCACCTCATCAAATATCAAACACACACTTTAACAGTAGCTACTGTAGTTCATTCACATTATCTCAACCATCCACTCAGGTGCTTTAAGAAACAAATATACAAACAAAAATCAATATCTCTTTCAATTGCTGTAATCACCCTAAATATTAAGTTGTTACATTTAAGTTAAGCGATGTCAGTCATGTTTGTTTCCAGCGGCATAACAGTGTCATTGATCCCTGATGGTATTAAGAGATTAAACGGTTCCCCCGTCCTCTCCGTGTTGTTGACAAGCGTTGTGACTCATTACGACCATTAGCATTAAGCTGGCTCATCAATAAGCACTTGGCTGATCCATCAGTCTTCCTCAGATGTAGCCCAGGGGATACCTCCATATAGGTCCCTGCCAGCTCCGAGAGCGGCTGCATGGGCACCCTTCATCTGTCAGTCACCACTCACACGCACACATTCGCCTGTCCTGGTGTTTGCCTGACAGGGAGGATTCAAGTGTCACTGTGAGCCTCTCTTCGTTAAAGTTCTTTGTTGATGCTGCTGTAAGTGTTGTGTCAGGGTAGCCACTTCTGCTTGTCAGCGTTTTACTGTTTGTCAGCGTACTCTCGTTTGTCATTTTGTTTTGTGTTGACTTGATCATTGAGGCCTTGAATGTGTGTGTGTGGGTGTGCACATGCGTGGGAGAGAGAAAATGCAGGGAGTCTCTTCGTGTTAGTGTTTTCGCTGTATCCGTCAACTTTAGTAATGTCTTGTACAGTATTTTGTATGCCATGTAGGTGTCGCCATGTGTGTGTGACTGTGAAATGTCGGGTATGGCAATGTCAATGTCAGTCAGTGCGAGACTATGCAGTGTCAATGCATGACAGCCAGCCGTAGTCTGATGTGAGTGTGCCACAGTGAATGACAATGTCTCGACTTAGAAACCAGTGTGTAGTCTTTGAGAGGGAGTGTGTAAGAGACAGCCAAAAAAGACAGGAGAAAAAAAAAAGGATAGCTGTAGGAGGGTGCTACAGTTCGTCATGGAGGGCCTCTCCTTCTGCATGGTCCAGAGCTCCCATCAGCAGCAGGGCTCCAGTAGCGTTGTCTCTAACCAAGATGATGAAGGCGTGATCGGCGTAGAACAGCTTGGGCTTTTCTAAGTTCTCATCCTCCAGATCTGCGTCTCCTTTCCCAGCTTGAGCAGCCAGCTCCAGGGAGGCCCAATGGAGGACTCCGTCCAGGTGGAGTTTCCCCTTGCTCTTGTCCGACACCCCGGAGAAATCGGCCGCCTTCTGGTCCCAGGCATCGGCCAAGCCTAGAGCAGACAACTGTTTCTGCAATTGGAAAAACACAGAGTGATGGAATTTATGGACCGCCTCGAATCAATGCTACCCAAAGCGTGAGGCCATCCTACAGAGATGTCCTGCAAGTGTATGCCAACAAGCAGCTGCCAGGACACTGATCAATTATGCACGCAAGACCAAACAACGAGTGGGAGGGAAAGCACATTTTAAAATTTCATGATGCTGTGACCTTCAGAAGCGGGAGAAATGCACTGCCCTTCCTGAACCTCGCAACATGATTAACGTAAATCATAAGTATACCCTACAGAACAGTCAATCAGTAACTTTTCTAAAGGAGTTTTTCATAAATGTTTATTTACTTTCTATCCCAAAAATTTGAGATGGGAAGGAGCCTGACAGTTGCCCTTGTTGTGAGGTGGCAGAACAAAGTGGGCGACAGGCAGAGAGGAGACGGAAGGAGGAAGCAGAGGATGAATAATTTAAGAGTGATGCCCCGTGACCTCAGCACCTCCTTTGTTTTGCCTCTGATATGAATTCCACAGAAAGTCTTCGTCGTGACAGGTAGTTTATCCTCCCATGGCAGAGGGCCACTCACAGTGACAGGCTTCTCCAGGGGCCAGATGAGAGCATGTGTGGGTGTGAGCGTGTGACTGTGTGGACTTGTGTGTGGATGTGCGTGCGGAAGGCCACGGCTGGAAGAAAAGTTGCAGAGGAAGGATGTTTTCTAGCATTGTTTTAAACTTTAGTGGATTAAACTCTTTATAGGAAATATATTTTACATGAACTCTAAATTATTTGGATGAGTTGTCCTTGTGAAGGAATTTTCCTTCTTTAGGTTAAAGGTAATAGGACACAGTGGTGCCCCAGGTCACTCGGGTCATTGCAAGCCTAGGAGCAGTAGGCCATGGCTCAGTTCTTAAAACCACATGCTAATGGACAATTGTAATAATCCATGTAGAATGTCTGCTTTTCTACTTACAAGTTGAGATGTGCATGCAAGAAGAAGTTAAACTGGATAATGTCAGCTTATGCCTAAACATGAAATAAGTAGATGTATATACAGTTGTTGGCATCTGTCATTCCCATTCCAGTGTTCCTTACACACAGACATGCATGCCACCTCCTGCTCTAATGCACTTCTATTGTCCTCATCCATTATTCTTCCTCTCCTCTTCCACCCGCTACCACTACATCACTGTCTTCCGCTGCTGCTCTGCCACTTGCCTGGCATCCCCATCCCTCATCTGCCCCCGCCGCGTGCCTCTATTTTATCCCACTCTGTATCTCTCTCTCTGCTCCTAACTCAGTCTTTTTCCTCGCTGCCTCATCCTTCTCTTTCTCTGACAGGCCAGCTCGACCTGGTACACATCGCTCTCTCAACTTCTCGGTCTCCATCGGCAATCATTTCAAGGTTTTTCGCTCCTTATCTAACGAGGAAACAGAAACAGATTTAAGACGGTGGATTCCTCAGATCGCTGAAGACAAATGTGTGTGTGTGTGTGTGTGAGGAAAAGCAGCTGGTTTCTGTGTCCCTCTGTGTCTGTCATGTCCATCCTTCCTCATTCTCTTCACCAGTATTTCTTGAGGACCTAGCTCACTTGGCCTATAGTAGCGCAGGTGCCACTATGAAGCATATAAATAGTACCAACCAACCCCACATGACCTAGCCTTCCTCTCCAACTCTTTTACTCTGCTCGTCAAGGCAAAAGCACTTGGTTCATTTTTTTGAAGCTATAAAGTGTTTAAAAATTAAGGGACCCCGTGGCAGCACACTGGGAAACAGGCCAGGGGTGTCAGAGGAGCCTATGGAGGTCTTGTGCACCGCAGAGGTGTGGCACTGCATTATATGGGGAGAAAAACCTCTGGGAGGTGCTCTTTGGCTGCCCTTTCTCTCTAAAGCACCACATGAATCTTAGATGGAACAGCACTGGGCGGACTGCTGATGCCTCACACACAGCATCAACGGGCTATTTGTCTGCGAGTGAGAGCCACAGGCATTGTCAGCTAGTGGTTTCCTCTGTGTGTGTGTGTGTGTAGGGCTTACTTGGCCTACAGCGGTGCAGTCTAACCAGGCCTGAGGTAGCATGGCATCAACCCTCAGGCGTGCGGCACTCCGCATCACATTATTTCAGCTTTTGGTTGTGCCCTCTAAGTAGCTTGTTGGGTGTGCCTGTGGGGGTTTTAAAGGGGATAGGTTGTGGCAGCCAGGACATGTTACAGCTTTATCTGTGAGGAGTCACTGCAGCTCATGTTAAAAGACAGAGCAGCCTTAATAACGACAATGGGGGAAAAAAGAAAGATGGAGAACAAATAGGGAGAGTATTGTAACATTAGCCACTTGCAAACTATGGGATTTGAACAGGTTTATATAAACAGATTTATTTATATCTATTTATATCACTAGGTAATCTCCGAAATCCCATGAAAAGCCTTCTATGGTTTGCGTGTAGTACTGAATGTACCTAAGTTTTTTATTGTCTTATGCGATGTTTGTGTATGTGCAAAGGTATTCCCCAAAGGTACAATCCCACAAGACCTTGAATATTTGTGTTTCTGTACAAAAACAGAAATGGACATCAATCAAAAACAGTCTACCTTGCTAATTATTGCTGCAACTAAATTAAACCCTACATTTAGATGAGGTAATAGTTGATGAAGAGGCAATGGCAATATGGACTGTTAAGTCTTTAGAGAGAGCTGAAGGTGAGTGAACTTGTCAAAGTGAGCGAGAGGGAACTTGAGTGCAGCTATGGCTCTGGACCGAAACCTGATGAAGCGGATAATAAAATAATTCTTATGGTACGCTGCAACATTTTACTTGCTGCAACTAACGATTATTTTCATTACTGATTACATTCTGGATTAATCATTTGTCTATGAAATGGTCAATTTGATCTATGAAATGTAGAAAAAAACACCCATCATGATTTCCCAAAACAAAGTTGATGTGTTCAAATTGCTTGTTTTGCAGGCTAATGGTCCAAAACTCCAAAATTCCCAGTCTAAAATGATATAAAACAGAGAAAAGCAGAAAATCCTCACAAATAAGAAGCTGGAACTAGGGACTATTTGGCATTTTTGCTTAAAAAAAAGATGAATCAATTATCAAAATACTTAGGGAATAATTAATTTTTTTAGCCGAATGGTTACAGCACACGCAGCGTCCTTGGTGGGGACCTTTGTTGCATGTCATTCCCCTCTCTCTCCCCGTTTCGTGTTTACCTCTTCTCTATCACTTCACTACTCTCCAATGAAGGTGAAAATGCTAAAAAAAACTATAATAATCTTAATGAGAACATCAGGATTTGCTGGGATCAGAAGGCAAATGATTTAAATTCTTAAACACCACACACCAAATGATTTTATTACCCCACTGTTAACACCACCTGACCCAGACTGAAACAAACTCGGTCCAATCTGGTCCAATCAACTGTGATGCCTTCATTGGGACTATATCAGCCCAACAATCTTAAGAAACTAGGTGTAAAAATCTCCTTACTTCCACTGCACAATTTCCACCTCCTATTTCCTCTGGTTCACCAATCACAGCCACCAAGGGATTCTTTC
This sequence comes from Maccullochella peelii, assembly GCA_002120245.1. Classification (NCBI taxonomy): domain Eukaryota; kingdom Metazoa; phylum Chordata; class Actinopteri; order Centrarchiformes; family Percichthyidae; genus Maccullochella; species Maccullochella peelii. Next base: position 55,815 of record LKNJ01001158.1, read on the forward strand.
AAGCTGTTGCCACCTTAAACAACTACAGACGTGTTGTGCTTAATTCAATTCTGCCCTTAACATCCTGCGTGGGTGGTTTCAAGTATCCAGTATGTGGCGCTGGCATCATCCCAGCTCCATTTCACTGACACATTTGATGCAGGCTTTTAAAAAAAACCCTCTCTCTTTCTATCAGCTCTCTTGAGGCTTCAAAGCCTCTCCATCTCTTTATTGAGTCTTGTCAGCAATACTGCTATTGGTATCTTATTTACATGGGCTTTTACCTCTTTGCATGGTCAATACGCTCTCTGTGTCTCATTCACTCGCTCACATATACACATTAACTGCTTTTTATTCCACAAGGCCATTTTACCACAAATGAAAAAGGATAAAGAAGCCTTAGCTTTTAGTTAGATATTTAACTAATGGCCATGAAACACATCTGATTAATTCATATGATGCAGGGCTGTGATAGCTGTGTTAAAACAGCTGTCCCTCGACACTGTATACTGCGGAGTGTGCTCTTGTAAATATTTGATGGCCTTTTGACCTCATTAGCCATGATTGAGTGAGCTCTCCGGTGCACACTCGTATGTCTTAGTCACCGACTGGAGATACAGCCCGAATGGAGCTCAAGCTCGACCATTAGTGTGTATATGTGTGTGTGGCCTGGTCAGCACTGGATCAGAGACAGAGGGAGAGAGCGATGAGGGTGGTTTATTCAGTGACCTCTGGGCCAGGCTTGTTAAGAGGGTTCTCCGTCTCTGGCTACAGACTCTGACACAGTCTGCCCTTCACCAGAGGAGAACACCACAAATAGGTAAGGAAAGAAAAAGGTGGAATTCTGCAGCTATTTATAGTTCTCTGTGACACTTTCCACCTTGTCCCCAAGCAATCATTGACCTCCCTCGTCCTCCTCCACCTCTCCTTCTCACTTTCCTGTCACTCCTATTTAGGTCAGCAGAGCCAGTGTGCGGCTGCTGAGTGATGGCATATTACAGGCACATGTGAGACCTACAAAAAGGAATTACATGCGACTGATATGACAGAGGCAATGGGTGCATTTGGATGTGGCAAATCCATGCAACATGACTCAGATGTGCATGATTCTGTTTGTTCTCATTCGCCTCACACAGAGGATGCGAGTGTTATGGCTGATGTACACGCTACTATGATCTTCTGTTCGTCCACCCCTAATCTCTGGAGTCGTAAACAGTGTTAATGCACGGTGATGGGCAATTATTTGCCCGACCCAATTGGAAAAATGATCGTCAGAGAAGACATGGCAGGCTGTCACTGGCCAGTGGGGTCGGACAAACGGACGAAATGAGATCGGACTGGAGCTGAGGGTTTGTTCAGAGCTTTAGCCCTTTCATAATGATTCCTCAAGTGCATTTCTTTTTCTTGAGAGAGCAAACGGAGGGAGACAACTCGTGACAAGTCAGAGAAACAGAGGCCAAAACATTCAAGTGCTTGTCCATAATTAGGTTACATAATGAGAGCAAAGTACAGCTACTTTGAGTTATTTACAAGAGTAAAAGGTTTTTTTTTTCTTTGGTCAGGCAGAGACAAAAGAGGATTTGTGCTACTGTATATTTTCCGCTCTTTCCCCGGCAAAGTCATAGCCATGTCAAAAGGAGTTGTTTCCAGCTTTAGTTCTAGATTACAGCATCCTCCCCAGAGTGTCCTGACAATGTTAATGTCAAAAGCTTGTTCTTCAGGGCATGGCTAACAGAATAACATGGCAGCACAACTCTTCAGAGATGTTTTTTAAACTAGAAAGAGGGCAAAGTGGATTTCATCAGTCCATGATGAGGTTACAATGTACATCTAAAGAGGGCATGGTAATAGGTTCCAGTCAGTTTACCCTGTCCTGGGGAAATCGGTTTTACTGACATGCCCTCTGTATCTGTCAGGTTCAACTAACCTCCCTCTCTCTCTGTTTCTCTTACTATGTCTTTCTCACTCATTCACAATGCAATACCACTAACTACTGTATTGTTCTTTGACCCAAAGGGTGTGCTCAGACTGAACGTAAAGCAAATTTTAGAAGCAGAGTGACTGCATATAAAAGTCAATGGAAAGATGTAAGAGGATGCAAACAGATGTGAATTTGCTCCAAGTTGTGAGAATTGAGGTGAAGACACATCCATGCAATGTGAAAATGTTTCAACTTAATAAAAAAAACTTTGTGCTGATCCCAAGGTTGTATGACTCCACTTCATAATCGCACCGAGACAAAATTAAAAAGAGCAAAGCATTCTCTATTAGCAAACAGCAGGGTACAAAACATGTAGCAGCTTCTCATTTTGAGCCGAGCTGACCGTTGCTTTTGCTAGTTTAAATGGAAAACATTGCCCTTGGAAGGTCATATTAGCTGTCACTTCTTTACCTTAATTCCGTTAGTAACATGATGACACACCAAAAGTAAACTTGGCTGTTGTCAGCCAAAGGGAAGAACCTCCTCTCAGTAACATCATGGTACAATCGCAACTGGACTATGTGTTGACTTGATTGAGAAATCCCATTATTTGGCAACTGCAAATGAAATAAGGTCACTTGTAGGACACAGACTGCAGCTAATGTCAATGTCAGTACAATGAGCTTAAAAAGGAAACTTTCTTTTTGCCATGACTCACATGAGCAGAACAATCTCAAACACGTGGAGGCCTGTGTGATTTCAGCAAGTTGACTGTGCCCTTGCCCCCACTGTGGACACTGTGGCCTGGTCAAATACGTGCCACTAGCTCCACAGCTCTCCAACCTTCCAGTCAGCAGCACAACCCAGCCTCCGGTTTGGCCTGTACGAACCATAACAACCCCCAAGCACTCACATTAGCATCAGAAGCCACTAAGCTGCTGCCTGTCTGCATGGTGCTCCTCCTGGCTTCCTCTCTTCTGACTCAGGCCAGCTACCTGCTGGCTCTGGGGTTAACAGGAGCGGAGATACAAGCAGACCACCAGCTGGGCTGTGGCATGACCTTTGTGCTCCTGCAAAAGGAGATCTGTGGGAGGCTTCGGAAGCCCACCGAGGAGCTACAGGTCATCATCCCCAGGCCCCTCTTTGCCTCCTAGCAGCCAGGGTTTGATTCCCTGCTGAAGGCTCTTACAGTCCAATGCTGAGTGTACAGCTGTACGCCCATCACCTCAAGGGAGAGAGGAGAAGTGTGGGAAGGAGTGACATTTGAACTGAGTTAGAGTCGGCATTGAACTGGAAAGGGCAAGCCAGGCCACTGCTTCAGTTACTAACAGCACTAAAGAGGCAGAGGAAGAGGAAGACAGAAAAGTAGGAAGCAGGTGAACAATGCATTGTGGAAGAAGAGAAAGAGGGAGAAATGACATGTGAGAAGGACAAGGACAGAGAGAGAGGAGGCGTCAGAGACAAGTGAGGAGGAGGAAGACAGACATGAATAGAGAAAAAAAATACATTTTAAGGGGAAGAGAAAGAGAACCAAGATAAGCGAGTGCAACTCAGGAAGAGGAAGTGGCCAAGACAGAAGCAGAGAACAAAGAAGAAGAGACATGGAAAAGACAAAGAAGAGGATGAAGAAGGCGAAGAAACAATGAGAATGATGACTGGATTTCTTGGTGATATGAGAAACCATATCAGGTGAAGTGAAAAATGATGCAGTGTGTGGACACGGGAAATGAATGAAAGATAGAAACTAAAAGAAGAAATTGCAATGTAGGCTACATGCAGGGATCCACTCTGTCAAATTCCACTACAGTATTAAAAACTTGCGCAAGCACGTCTTCGCTGCACATTTAATGTACTGTTTAAGCACATCACCTCAGTGTCAGTGTCAAGCACAAATGCAGGGAACATGGATTAAAAGACAAACTAAAAAGAATCAACCAGTATCACTCCCACAGAAATACCTGCAGATCCCCCCCAAAATTAAAACACAGCAAACCCCGTTGCCAGGGTAGGTGAGGTGACTCTGGAAATTAGGCCAATTCAAGATGGGCTGCGTCTGGTGGGGATGGAGCACCTGGTTGTTCACACTCACTCCAAGGATTTTCCAGAGCCAGCCAAGGCCCTTGGGGAAAATTTGGGAGCTGCTGCAGCCGTATGTGCACCACAGGGAGGGGGGAAAAGGATGCAACCACAAACCTGGAGGATGTACCTCACCTAAAGACACCCAAGTTTAAACTTACCTTAGGGCTGCAACTAACGATTATTTTCATTATCAATTAATCTGCCATTTATTTTCACTATTAATTGTTTAGTCTATAAATTGTCAAACAATTGTGAAAATTGCTCATTTCCCAGAGCCCAAAGTGACGTCTTCAAATGACTTCTTTTGTCCAACCAACAGTCCAAAACTCAAAGACACTTCATTTACCGTCATAAATGACAAAGAAAAGCAGCAAATACTCATATTTCAGAAGCTGGAATCAGCATTTTTGCTTGAAAAATGACTGAAACCATTAATCGATTATCAAAATAGCTGTCAATTTTCTTTTGATCAACTAATCGTTGCAGCTCTACTTAAGTTTTAACTAACCTAACGTAACTTTAAAGTCATTATAGTTTTGAGTGTTCACCTTTTAGAACATACGTACTTTTCAAATATTTCACCAAATATGAATACAACTACAAGTTTGTTGTACTAACCTGCAGACTGAGTGTGCTGGTGATGTTTGCCTTGGGCAGCGAGATGGTCACGCTGGTGATACTGGTCTCCTCCAGCCACTTGGACAGCAGCTCAAGGGTCAGAAGCTTGTCCAACCTCGCCAGACTCTCGACGTGGAAGGGAAGCAGGAGCACCACGCTGGCCTTGCCTCCCCACAGAGGTACCTCTAAAACCTGCACCATGTTTTCCATGTCCTCATGGTGACGATACAAACCTGGAGGAAAGGACAGGCGGAGGCATGCACAGAGTGGAGGAAAGAGCAGAGAGTCAAGGAGAGAAGGAGAGCCCATAATGTCATTTTTTTTTTTTTTTGCTTTTCACTAGTAGTTCAGAGCAGGAGCTCTCTTCAGCAGTTCTCTTGGAAGTTGGTTCAGACGTGCATTTTCTGCTGTGTCACTACAGTTACTTGGTGCCACCTGAGTTCTCACCTGCCTAAATGAAGTGAACAACAGGAGAAAACACTACAGAGTCGGATTAAATCCATTCAAACATAATATGAATGCAACCTTAGACAGGATGACAAAAGATCACTGAAATAATCTTAAATTGGAAATGACATTATAACGCAACATTAAATAGAACCCAATGTTTGCCTCCGACATCTTTTACTGCTGTCATAGCAGAAATTCACTCTGCCTCGTTGTTTTGTTTTAAGACAATACATAAAATATGGAAAGCGTGTTAAATAAATCATAAGGTACACAGTGATAAATAGGAGGGAAGCAGATTGGACTTTACAGATGTTCAAGCCATTTTCAAACTTGAATTGCTTTTCGCTGCATTTATTTGCTGGCAAGAGTACAGTGGGCGACAGACTGTCTTTCACCTGCTCTGTGCATCATCATCACTTTGGTGTATTTCTTCCCCAAGAAGGTACGATGATCTGTGCTCTCCTCGCTGAACTCTCTCTCCCACAGCCCTGAGCAAACACAGAGGACGCAGCCATTTTGAATACAGAATGCCTGACATGGATAGGCAGTAAGAAAACACTGAATGATTGAAAGGAGGTGAAAACGTGGACACTAGGTTAAACAATGCCATGTTCATAAATACATATAGACCTCATACACAGTGACACTGGCCAACACTGCTCATGAATCATCAATATCTACTGCCCATTAAAAAATGTATTCTATCTATTCTTCTCAAAGCTGCTGAGGTGAGACTGCTTTGCTGAGGCAGTTATGGGGTCCTTAAGGCCACATCGTCCCATTCACTGTTCACCACATCCCACTAGCCCTGTTAACCCCCTGACAGCTGTCAATTTAGGAGAGGCTGAGGATAGTGGAATTACTGTTGTAATAACCTCACAACACTCCCAAAGACGATGGTCCATTCAATTGTGCAGGGGACACTGGATGAAGGGAGGAGGTCGACAGATTATGATTGGCACATACGTCACTCTTTGTGAATGACACCATGGGGCCAGCTAGGGCTGCAACTAATGATGATTTTCGTGATCGATTAATCATTTGAAAAGACCACCACCCTCATGACACAATACTAAGGTGCAAGAAGGCCAAAAAAAATCAAATGGCTCATTTGCCCCGATGAAAGTCTAGAGACCAATTGCTTGGCTTTATCATTAAATACTTATTACTTAATGCCTCTATTCTCCATATAATCGATAATCAATTAGTCTTTGAAATGTCAGAAAATACTCATTGCAAGTTCCCAGAGCCCAAGGTGACATCTTCAAATTGCTTGCTTTGTCCGAACAACAGTCCCACACAATTTAAAATACTCAATTTAAAAAGGTACTGTATGTAACGTTTTACATGTAGTCATCACTTTATATTGCCTGTGTGTAAACCGACTGTGATGTAACTTAAAAAATGAGACCTTTCCCGACTTTCTCAGTTGCCTATAGCAGCCTGTGGACTGATTTCTATGTAAAGGATTTTCCGGCAAAATCCAACGGATATGACGTTATGCGCAGTCCCAAGTGCCTTGCCTCTCTTCAGCTACAGGTCAGGGTTCAGCTCCCCAACAGCTGCAATAAAAACAAAAGAAGAAGAAGAAGCTCCTCACCGTAGCTAACGTTAGCTTAGAAATTGAGTCCACTAACATCAACAAACGAACAGGTAAGCTAACATTACTGCAAAGCATGTGAAATATATTGTGATTTTGGCTGGGCAATGTTTGCTAACGTTAGATTTATTATTATAAGACCTTGTAATACATCCACGAACTGCTAGCTAGCTAACACAGCAAAATACTGTCTAGAGTTGATAACGTCAGCCAATTCATCCAGACTCCCTTAGCTTGCTTGCTCGCCAACGTTATCTCTATCAAAATAACATCCTATCTGATCTATTACAAGGAGCCACTGTGTTTGATTATGATTCATAGAGAAGTCAGGCCTACAAATCATGCCCTGTAATGTCAAGATGCATTTTATCTCCAATACTGTAGACATGTTTGTTACCTCTCATGCTCAATCTCCTACTCTGTGGATTATATGCCACTGTAATGTCATTTCATTTCATTGATTATCATCAGTCTGATTTTTTTTATCTGCCCAAATGACACCCATGATTATATGTTACACATGTAATGAATTTACCTACTGGTTGACTTGTCATTTGTGTAGGTTCTAATTCTTCTTTTTTCTTTCTCTCTCTCCATAAAGAACATGACCTCGGCTACATGAGCAATGGGAGCAAGAAAAGAGACAAGTCCTGAGAGTGTGGTTTACAGTACCATAGTTTATTTATTATAAATACCTATTGAAAAGCTTGTAAAAAGAAAACAAATTAATATATGACAATGTTTTACTTCTATGAAACAAATGAGCTTGTATAAAAAATTTTATTAAATAGTTTTTCTTTGAGGTAATGAACTCACATGCAGGGACACTGAAGACAGTTTTTAATTTCACCTAAATGGTGCTTCCTTGTAGCCAACATAGTTGCTAAAGGGGTCAGGGTATTTGTCTCTAATCCGCCACCCGGTTCCTGGGTCCCAGACGTCCTAGATGATGTCCAGAAAAAACCCTGGCATACGGGTGACCACCATCTGCAGGACTTAATTCCTCTCCTATTGTGTCAATTGTTGCAATTCTGTCTGGAAATTGAGCAAGAACATCTCTTTAGAATGGCTTGATTCACATGTCAAGTGGGTGTGTACTTTCAACTCTTTTATTTATATATTGTTTTACCAAAGATCTATCACTGACCAACCTGCATCTCTGCTGTCCTTGCAGCAGTCAGCTGAGCAACCCAGAGTCTGTCCTCTTCAGTGATAGAACCAGCTCCTGCTCTTCCTCTCCCCTTACCATGGTCTCTGCCCCTTCCCCTGCCCTGAACTCCACCTGCACCTCACTGCTTTCTTCTAGTAGAGCTGTATAATCTTCAGAACTTGAATCCTGAAATGAAAAAAATGAAAATGTATAAAATGGGTAGTTTTATTCTGATGCCTTCCATATTTGAAAAATGCTGATTGACAGTAACAGTGAAATACACAATGGTAAACTGTAATGATAAAGCAAGGTAAACTACAATGATGCACGAATTGATGAAGACATAGGATATGTTGCAGGATAATGCCAAAAACGTCTGTTCTTTACTTTGTGTGCATTATGTCATCTAACGTTAGTCATCCACTCCTATCATCTGTTTAGAACTGACATTAGTTTAGTATTATCGTTGTCTAAACCCACTGCCAGACCCATTCAGTACAGTAACGCTAGTTGACAATAAAAAAGTAAAAGAAATCTAATATGCAGAAACATTAGTGCATCGATTCAGCTATCACGTCAATAATGAACGTCTAAGTTCACTAACTGTTAGCGTTATCATCCAGCAAATTTAGCTATGCTGACATTTCTGAGCCTCTCGGTGAAAGCTGGCTAGCTAACGTTATCTAATGCTGAAGTGTCAGATACATGCAGTCAATGTATCATGCAACAACAATGGATTAGTTCAAAGTCACTAGCCTATATTGTGCAAGATTGCAAGCTGATAATGATATTGCTCTATATAAATCTGATTTTTTTTAAACTAACGTTAGTCAAACGATAATAACAGTGTAACTTCACTTACCTCATCTATCAACATGATGCCGGTTGATCACGTTCAGTGTACGTATATCATGTCACTGTTTTGGCTGATGCCTAGGATGCTCGCTCGCCTCTACTGTGTGCAAGCACGAGAACGAGCAACGGCGCTAACTGCTATTGTCTTAACGGCCACCATTGTCACCAAAAACAACGACTTTCTGAAAACTCCACACAGTACCTTTAAAATGATATAAAACAGAGTAAAGCAGCACATCTTCTCAAATGCCAAACATTCTCCTTTGAATGTTCAAACCTTCAAAAGGTACTCTAGAATAAGTATTGCGCTTCCATCAAGTTGGGGCACTTGATGGAAGCGCAAGTCAGTAGGAATTATCCTCTGGGGGCCATGAACGTCTCTCCAAAATTCCATGGCAATCCATCCAATGGACCAAAGTGGTGGCCCAACCAACCAATGACCGATACAGCCATCCCTAGAGCCACGTCACTAGCGAGGCTAAAAAGAATTGTCCATATTGATTGTTTTGTATATTTTTTAAATACATACAAAAAAAACAGACAAAAAATATTCATTTTACATTGTGTAAAATTGGTGTTCATTGATTATCAAAATTGATGTTGATACATTTTCTGTTGATCAATTAATGGACTAATTGTTTCAGCACTATGGGTGGCATTCCCAAAAACCACCCAGCCTCCATTGGACCTCATCCAATCACAAGTCACAGCAAAATGATGTGATCCTCCCTCACAGGCATGCCAACACAAGTCACAAACATTCGCTCCGCTTCCTGTAACATCAGCGAGTGAAATATGATTGCAGTGGAATTCCAAAACAACTGGCTGAAGGTTACCTGAAGTGGCAGCCGTGTTGGCGAAATTATGTCATAGTGATACGTACTGTATGTGTAAATGCTAAGAAATTGTATTGAGCCGGGATTTAACGGCCACACCAGCCTGCACAGCACTCTGTTGATCTCTGTGTGTGGCTGTGTGGGCTTGTGTCTAGACGAGCCTGAATTAATTAACTAGTGTGGACTGGAACTCCCAAGGTAGGCCTTTTACATCCCTCCACTCTCTGTCAATCTCTTTCGCTCTCTCAGCAGGCCGTCCTCTTTACCTTTACACCCCCCCCCGAATCCCTTTGTCCCCTTCCCACCCAGAAATCGCTCCTTACACTGCTCCTTCTCTGCAGTCCTTTGCCATTCTCTTTGCTTTTAACATCTCTCTACTATAAACATGTTCCACTACTAATTGCCCCTGACCTTCCCTTTCTTTGAATGCTGTGTACAGCCCAGGGAAGGGGGGACAGCAAAGAGCTTTTTTTTTTTATTCTCCCCTTCAATAATTAACTAAAGGGAACGAAAGTGAAACAAACAAAAATGGGCAAGGAAGCAGATGCCTGTGCGGTGCCAAAAGAAATTCCGGCACCATCTCTGAAACCATTACATTATCACAATGAATTGCCTTAGGACCCTGAAATCAAAGACAAATAAAAAAGTTACAACAAACCAGAGGCAGCTAGTAAGAGCAAGAAGCAAACTATCGACCACTTTTAAATTATGAATCAAAACTAAAGGAATCCAATTTTCTGTAATCTAATTTGTGTGCTGCAATCTGCTGTATAATCTAATTTGTATATTTCCTCCACAAAATTAATGAACCGACCAACGAGGGTTGGTTCACAGAAAAACTAATTTCGTAATGAAGTCAAAACATCAAACAAAGAAAATTAATTAAATTGCTTATCAATGTATAGTCTGTCAGGGAATGTTATTTTCAAAAGGCTGTCTATCTGTTGGCAACCTGTTTTCACTTGCCTTCGCAGCAATGCCTTCTTTGCACCTAATAAAAAAAGAATACCTGCAGGAGGAAAGGGGAGGAATAGAGGCAGATAGAAGCAGATAAGGATGAGAACAGGAGACACACGGGAAGAAGAGGAAGAAGAGACGGGGGTAGATTAGACATGCGATAAACAACGACAAAAGCACAAAAACAGAGACAAACGCCACAAAAAGAACAAGCGAAACAGAAGGATATATTTAACACATCATCATCTTTTGTGGAGACTGCAAACAAAAATGAGATTCTACATCAGCAGGCAACGTTGGCTGTGCTCTGAGAAAGAAAGAGATGGTAGATTACATCCCTGAAAAGTTGTCATGAAAATGGGAAAAAAAAGCTATTTGCTAATTCTTGAAACTAAAATCAAGTTGGACAAATACTGGCACCATTTAACAGCCAAATAAAAGTTTAATTAATCTACTTTTTAAAAGGACACAATGATGAACTTCATATAAGGATTAAATGGATATGTTTTTGGGGATGCAACTGTTAAATCACAGATGGGGCTTCTAACTGACTGCATTCGCACCGAAACATTGACTAGTTTCCACCACCGCAGCCCACCACAAAGAACAGATCTGAGCCAAGCTGTGCCGGCGCAGACTTGGAGTGCTCCAAGCACAGATGTTAGGCATGACACCGAGGGAGAGAGTCTGGACACTTGTTACTCAATTATTTAAGATGACACATCACCCCCCAATGGAAGATGAATAAGCTCTCAGTGATAGACCCCAGAATCATCCTTTATCTGCTGTGTCCACCAGCTGGAGTCCACCGCATGCGTGCACACAGAAACACACAGACATGCGCACTGCACACGGGCGGGCATGCTGGCACACACACGATGTAATGGGCAAACTGGCGTGTAGGCTTTCACTGCTGTCTGAAAACAGAACATGTGCATTCCACATTAATATTCTAAGACTTCTCATCCAATGCAGCAAACAACTCCAATGCAGAGACATTGCATAATTACAAATGACTCAACATTTACCAAGCACAACAGTGTATTTCAGTATTACTCAGTCCAGCCTAGCAGCTATGTTACATGTCTACATCCAACCAGTTATGCCATTGGATGCTCACCATAATGAAATATTCATTTGCATCCATTTAGGGTCACAGCCAGGACTATTTTGGACACACTGACAAATAGACCAATGTCATTTTTTCCAAGATTTTGTGACCACAGACCAAAGTTAACATGGGGAACTGAGTCTGGACAAGTCCACGTGTAAACCACTTGTGTATTTACTGTGTGCTGTTTCTACTCACCTTTAAAGTGCAGGGCACTGGCCAGTATCAGGGCTCCAGCCGTAGCTTGGATTTCATCTGCTAAAGAAGCTCCCTCCAGCCCACCAAGACCAGCTTTAGCCCAGCCATGGAGCTGCTTCAGGTCAGCCTTGGAGTCTCCTTTCCCCAGTGGCTGATGCCGCAACCCGAACCCAGTCTGGCTCTTCTTCACAAACACCTGGCTGACTGCAGGAGCTTGCTTGGAAAACAGAGCTGAGGATGTGTGCAGGTAAAAGCTGGTCCCATTGGCTTTAGTGCAGCTCTTCAACGCCCCGGACAGAAGCTCACCAGTGCGGGCTCCAGCCTTGGCGGGAGATGGGGTCTTGAGGAGGTCTTGGAGCTGGCTGGCCGTGGTGCCCGCTGAACCTCCTGCAAGCGCTCCAATTGAAGAGGCCACAAGCAGAGGGGAGAAGAGGGTGTTTACTGAGCTCGAGTCAGAGCGGAGGGCCTGGTACAGGCGCAGACCCAGAGCCCAGCTGGGGTCACCCAGAGGAGGAGGCGGAGGAGGGCTCGCTGGGGCAGCAGGGCTCTTCTTGGATGAACCGGCAGTGCTGCCCAGCACCAGGAGAACTGGCAAAGAAATTAGGATATAGATAGAAAGCCTGGGCAGCATGGCAGACCTAGAGGAAAGCACAGGAAGGGGATTAACTATTTGTCTGTGTATGACAATGAGAGGAATGTAAAGAATGCATTCCTCTCATCTATAATGCAAAGAATATAGCTATTCAATACACATATTCTGACTGATTTTTAAGTGTAATAGCTACTCATGCTGTTATTGCACTGTTCATGTTTGGGATGAAGCAATATAAACACAGGTTCCCTGTTTGCTGTAAGACTCCTACTGGAGCAGACAGCAGCCCCTGCTCCTACAGTGCCACAGCAGTCAGCTTGATTTTGTAAATTCCTCCCCACTTGACAACATGGTTATTATCTTACCTGCTGCGCAAAAAAAAAACCAAAAAACAGTGTGACAATTAACTTTGATGAAATTTCAAAAGAAGCGTTTTAGTCTAGGACTGAATATGTGGATGAAAATGAGAACGCCAACTCATTGATTTTGCTGAGCCGGCGACAGAAGTGACGGGAAACATCTGTTGTCGAGTTCAGCCTACTCTGTTATGATTGTCGAAGACCTCTCGGCGAGGAAAGGAAAGAAACAAAAAGGCGTATTTGTTCAAATTTACCGTTAATCAATTCAAGCTTGTCCCTCTCCTCCGCTGCCGTCCTTTTAGCTATGTGCTCCAGAGGAAGTGGGGCTGGGGAGGGCTCAGACGTGGCAGCTCTCAGAGGAAGTTTACCGTCTCCTCTCAACTTCAACCCCGGACAGGTTTCTGCTTTTCCCGAAACTTCCAGGAAAATAAACGGTGACAATAAAGGCTAACGGAAAGTTGGCTAAAACGACGTTAGGCGGATTTACCCAACATCATCCAAAGTACCTCTAACCACAGTGAGATGTAGTCCTTCCGAAAATAAAACTGTAAAACGGTTTAAAAGTAACATACTATGAAAAAGTAGCGTTCCGCTTTCTAAGCCGAGTATATCGCCCCTGATTAAAACATTATGTAGCCTAACCCCGTTTTACTGCCGTTATAGACTACTATATAGACTATCACATCTAAATATGGAGCTTCGTGTATAAAATAATGTATTAGTGTGTGTAAAATCCATTAGGCTATAGAAGCCCATCACTGAAGAAAAATCTACGTTAGGTTGCCTGAAAATCAGTTGTGGTATCTGTATCCAACTGGTTTATGCAGGCATAATACTTTTATGCTTTACAAAACCACAATTAAATATCACAAAGTCCCCGTGGAGATATATTATAGTTCCCTAGGAGTTTGGCGGGGATTATGTGCGTGTAAAGCTGGGCCTGGTATAGGTTTTTAAACGAACACAAATCCACCAGTTGCAGTAAATGAGGCGTTTCTCCATACATTCAAAAGAAAGCTTTGTGGGTTTGCTTGGATAATAAACCCTCTTGTTCTTGGCTCAGTGGGAGCTGTAGTTCCCAAAGCCATTCAAGCGGGGTCGCTAATGGTCTTCTCATCGCCTCAGCTCAGTGACCCTGTGAGAGGATGCCGCATGTGGGCCAGGGCCTCCCAAACTTGACATCCAGTCCTCCCACAGGATAGGATTTAGACCACAGAGCCAGCAGAAGATGAGGTTTGGTTCAGGCAAATCCACCTGATTTGTTTTTAGTTATGATTTAATGTTAAATCAGTCTGCATTTTGGGATGTTAATTAGTAAATGGGCAGTAAGACTTGTATTGAAAATAATCCCCCCTTTTTTAGCACTAGTTAATGAAATGACATTTGCAGGGGACCCCCACACACTCCCAGTCCACCCTAAAGCCCACCCCACCTCACTTTGCAGTAGCTGTACTAATGTAGTCTACTGTCAAGGAAAAGTAGGGCAGAACATGCAAGCCTGTATTACAACTGACCCTTCCAAATGTCCTCATTCTGTATTCTCCTCATTTCCCTGTTTTTCAGCTTCCTAAATTGTACCTGTCCTCTCCCTACAGCAGAACAAGGAGCGGAGAGCAGATAACTTGTAACACATGGCTCCGGGACAGGGATTATTGCCCAAATTGAGGGATGGAGAATGGTCATATAGGGTCTAATCAATAAATGTAGAGATAGACTAAGGAGGCTAGAAAAGGATCAGAGAGAGGGATATGGAGGAAGATAACTGCTCGAGACCACCAATGCTCTGCAATCAGGCTGAACATGACAGCTTGTAGACCCAACCAATTATTTACCCCAGCCAAATCAATAGAGCTCTCTCCGAAAGATAACCATCAGCAGCACTATCTGGAACACATTCACAGCAGAAAGCACAAACACACACTGAGCGCTCTGCTCGCTGCCACTTTCGCTCTCTGTCTCCTTTGGATACACACACACACACACACACACACACACACACATTTCCCTCACAGACACTTAGTTATCAGACTTCCTTGGAAATAAGACACAAATCATCTATTTATTGGACATATACACTGAAAAGAGGAACATTAAAACAGCATATGTCAAACTACTCCTACAGCGAACGTGAAATTGCATCACGGAGACACTTGCACAATTGCACATACACACATTTGTTAATGATGTTGAGGCTGCACCGACAGGCTGTGTATACATGTTGGTGGTGGTGATGAGTTGATGTGTGCGACCTCAAAGGTCTTAGGAGGCAGCGCAGCCCCCTCCTGGGACCCCCCAGCACAACATCACAGTCAGTCTCGTCAGTAATCAGCAGTGATACACATTACAGTGCAGGTGATTCATAAAAAGCAGGGCTTGTGCCGCAGTTAAACAAGTCCCCAGGGAACCTGAGAAGCCCCACTGTCAGCAGATTGTGCATCTAGGGATTTATAAAGAGATGCACTTTAACTGCAATGCACCGCCACATCTTACCTTCTACCCTGGCCCCCCAAGGCCTCACCTTCACCCTGCCCTGTTCGCCCTCACCTCTCAGCACCTTGTCCAAGCCTTGAGCCCTGATTCAGTTTTCCAGCTCCAGATGTCATTGTCTTAGGCCGTAAATGTTGTATTTCACCTCACATGTTATCGGTTTATGCTGCTGTTAGCCATTGCTCTCGGCTGCTGTCGAGGTTAAACGCCCGTGGCTCAAGGGCTCGGCAATAGAATCAACACCTCGCAATGAGAGCTGTTATGATCACTGCCAACTGGCCTAGAGCTATATCCACTCGCCCCATTCCCTATTCTTGCTCTCATTTTCTTTCTGTTTCTCTTCAACACACATTCACTGTTTCACACG
Organism: Maccullochella peelii; assembly: GCA_002120245.1. Lineage (NCBI taxonomy): Eukaryota > Metazoa > Chordata > Actinopteri > Centrarchiformes > Percichthyidae > Maccullochella > Maccullochella peelii. The sequence continues at coordinate 71,374 of LKNJ01001158.1, forward strand.
TATTGTAACATTTTTTATTCTGCTCTTCTCTTCCCCTTTGCTCTCTCCCGAATGAGACATTTCATTTGCAGCACATTAGCTCAGCTTCCTTAGACTTCCTTTCCTTTTTCATCCATCCCTCCATGTCACTGTGCCTGAGGTTTAAGTAGTTCCCTCTATACTCCTCCCACCTCTGGGGGCTCCACACACACACACACACACACACACACACACACGCACACACATCTATTTCCTCCTCTTTCCTTTCCTGGAAGAGAAGTGACATTTCTAAGACAGGACATAAAGCAGACAGAACCCCTTTACCATAAAACCTAACTAAAACAAAAACTCAAACTTTTCTTATGAATATGTTCAAGTGCCCTCCCACGGTGCTCTTTCCTCCCCCACCCTTTCCTCCACCTTCTCCCACCTCCTCTAACTCACTGTCAACCCATTTCCTCTCTGCTTCTCACCTCCTCTCATTCCTTCACCCCTACTCCTACTCTTTTCCCATCTCTCCTCTGCTTCTTCTCCCTTTTCCATCGCTGTCTAAACTTCTCCATGTCTTGCAGATTTTGGAGTCTGTACAGAACAAACAGCATGTAACATGTGATCCCCTGTTCTCGTCAGTTCTTGTCTGCCTGTCTGTCACCAGTTCTGGCCCGTTTCAGCTAGTAGAGAGCTGGTTCAGACCCTGTCTGGACAGGCCCACGGGGTCCTGTTGGTTTACATCAAGTTCCCTTGTGGTCCTTTCAACTTAGGGCTCTTACTTAATGTCTGGCCAAGCTGCTAAGCTGCAACCATGACTTTTACTGAAGCATTACCTTAACCCCAGCTTCATGTTGGCTGGAGATCTTGTGCCAAACCTTGACCGCAAATAAAAGAAAAACACATAATAGGCCTACTGGGTCACCAGGACCTTGACTTTTCCTGTTTTTATTATCAGAAGCTTCTAATCTTGGGGATTTCAGATTTAAATTGTATTCACTTTAATGAAATGTGTAAAAATCAACCAAGGAAAATGAAGATCGATGAGACAAACAAATGGAGACATAAGTAAAAGGACAGTACAAATATAACGCAATCATTTCTGAATCGTGCAAACAGAAGACAGCAGCTAAAGAGGATGTTTAGATCTGCTTTACTGAAGATCTAAAAATTCACATTTTGGATGGGATTTGGGGAGTAGGAGATGAGTGTGTCCCCTGACTGGGATGTTTTTTTCCCCACTTTGAATCTAGGGCAAAACTTTATATGGCAAGAGGAGGTATGGCTGGACAGATGGAAAGAAGGGAATATGTGTATTTAATTGATGCAGGGGAGAAAGAGAGGGGGCAGCGGCGGAAAGGTGAGGAGGGTCAGTGGCGGTCGGGGTCGGGGTGAACATGTTGAACAGCGGCAAAATCACAGACACATCTGCTGTTCATCTCGAATATTTCCAATAAGCTCTAAGTGTTTCCTGCAGCCCTGTGAAAGTGTACTGAGCTGCCAAGACAGAAGGGGGCTGGTGTTTGATTTTCTCTATGCAAGAAATAGGTGGTCTCTCACTTTTTTTTTTTTTCATTAGACGTTTCTATAAATTACCCAGACTTGAGTGAAACACACAGAAGTACAAAAGCAAGAGTACATATCTCTACAGGCACATATCCACACAGCAAGAAAGGCAAATAAGTAGCTTTTAATGTGCTCAGTGAGTCAGGCAGAAAAGCAAATGCCAAGCACCCACAAGAGTACACAGCTGCTTCAAGCAAGTGTTGACAACTATCTTTATAGGAATTAAATATTGCTCTTAACACCACCCCAAGTAAGCACCACACACCTGTGACTCAGATCAGTCAGGCTCAAACTCCATGACATTAAATCAACATGTTCGCTTTTTGACACATCACACTGCACACACAAACTCATATATAATGTGCTTCACACGCAACCCCCCCCACACACACACAAACACACCTAAGACAGAAATATGGACACACACCTTCGAAAGACAGATATGCTGACACCCTCACCCACACACACACACACACATTTACTTATACAACTTATATCCTCTGGCTGTGAGTTTGCCAGCAGCCAGCTGGTACTGTCATGTCTGATAGGTTGGAACAGAGACAGAGACGACGACGAGGCCGGGAGAGGAGAGAAGGAAGGAGGGAGGCAAGCTGGGAAAATGTGTACAGCAGAATGCATTAGTAAGAATGGGAAAACTGGCTCAGCCTGGCTTTTGATTAATAATGTTATATAGACATTACTTACTTTATTTTACTTAACTACTTTAATGTATTTCTGTGGTAAAATCTTATACCATTCATTTTATCCGTTATTTTATTATTTTATTTTTTTTCTTTTTAATCTATTTGATCTAGTTTTTAGTCTAGCTTTTATTTCTTAATTTCCCTTTATTATTGTTTTGATTATTATAGCTTTTTAAGTCTTTTAAGTCTCTTTTTTTTTGTGTGTGTGTGTGCATTGGTCTCAAATTCTTAAATTGTTTTTTTGGTTCCTGTGGTTTTTATGTTCTACACTTGTTCTGTCTTTATTGTATCAACTTTGAATTGCACTTACCTGTATGAAAGATGCTATACAAATAAAGTTTGATTGATTGATTGATTGATTGGAACTGTAGCAAACCCTGGCAACTCATTACACTGTCTCATTTGGGTCTGTAGGGAGTTTTTCCCCATCCCTTATCCCAGTCCTCTAAACTACAGGACATTTTTGTTTGTCTGCCGCCTTCTTCTTTTCTTGAGTGACCTCCCATTTGAGTTTTTTGATTGATTTTTTCACCACGGCAGTGATGAGTGATGCTTTGACACTTTGCATAAGTGAGAAATTATGTATTTGTACCAGTTCATCTAATTGTGTGTAAACTATGTTGTTTTTTTTCAAAGTGAAAAAGTATGATTTTTCCTGCCCTACAAGACAAAACAACCGTAATTAAAATGTTGTTGATCAAGACAAATCACTCCGCAATTATCCACAATGTGATTTCTGGCTTTCAAAAATAAGCTTACACTTCAAATAGTCAAAAAAGCACAAGACAAAGCAGTATTATTATTCTAGTATTTTGCAATGTCTCCAGACCAGACAATTCTTACTTATAATGTAGGTGTATAATGTGAAAATGTGAATTTGTTGGTTGGGAGAATTAATGGCCACGTAGATAGAAGCTGATAAAGGTCATAGACTTCTTAATGCAAAACCAACTGTCTATTGAAGACAAATGGTCCTTCAAACTCAGCATCTAGTGTAGTTATCCCATAACTGCGGAGACCTGGACATATTGACTTAATGGGTTTCAATCTGTACTGTCTTTAGAGATGTGTACCAGTTAATTCGTTATACCAAAAGTGTCTAGAAAGCTACCTCTTTAGTTTGGCTCCCTATAGAAAAATGATGCCTCACACATCATTAAGTCATGGAGACAGATGTCAGGGGAATGATGTTATGTCTGATGAAAAAAGGGAAACTCCTACACACACTTCTAAAAAACATATACAGTACTGTGAAGTATTTCAGTAATGAAGACAACCAAAATGTAACTGCTTCTTTTAAATTGGGTGCAATTTCTTCATTTTTTCCGGAAATAAAAGTTGTGGATTTTTTTTGGAAAAATAAAACTATTGGTCTGAAAAAGAGCTGGGGTGTGTTGAGTATATATATAGCATAAATAAAGACCAGGCAACAATTAACAGGACTAAGGGCCCTTACCTCACTTTGGTCCAGACTTTCAGACTTTTCAGTTTGAAGATGTTGGACCACAGTCTGGACCAAACAGCCGAACCTTGGTCCGACAAAAAGAGGCACAGGGGTGCTTTGAGCTGAGACTGCTAACATCCACATGCTAACGTACTCGCAATGTTAACATGCTGATGTATAGCAGGTATAACATTTACCATGTTCACCATCTTAGTTTGCAAAGCAAAGCACTAAACTCTAATCTTCTAATCAGTGGCGAACAGCAAGTTACCCATTGCAGTAGCAGACAATTTACTATGCATAATTAGCAAACATTATCTTTGAGGCATTAGCTCTCTTGGGATATTATTAGCTTTCCATATATCTCTGATTAATAGGTCAATATTTCAGGTCTTTTGACAAAAAAATCTTAAATAACTTGTAAGTAATAAATTAAAAAAGCAATTTTAGGTCGTATTACGAGCAAACCTTTATTTTCATTTCCTCTACGGACACATGCGTAAATCAATTCCAAATGTTACCATAAAAACAAAAAAGTAGACACGTATATGCATATTCACCTCACTACTCAAGCTAATACCGATGTATCCCAGACATGTTAATCAGGTTTTTCATAACTGGGAGAAAAGCTTATCTGGGTCATTAAAAGCAGGTTAGGATGTTTACATGCATCAACCAAAAAACACAAGTCTATAAAAATGAGTGCTGTATCCAGAATAAAAAGTAGTTGGGTTGCATATAAATGTCCTCAGCAAAGTTTTAAAGTTTTATTATAAAAAGAGAACTCTTTTCTGCCCTTTAATTATAGTAAAACTTTTTATGGTTGATGGTTAAATTATATCTTGGAACTTTTATCGATCTTCCTTATACACACAGAATATTCATATATTCAAAAGTCATTGTTATTGTAATGTAATTCCGAACATAAAGAATAGTAATACCACACGCATTCACTTAGCATAACCACAGAATGCAGTGACATTTGAACAGGATATTGTGAAGTCACTCACTCACAATCACAGCCAGGTAACGGCCTCAGAGATTAACATCCATAAAGAGTCTAGTAGAGCTACCATCACCTGTTCCCATGTTTTATTCACAACCTCTCCCTGTGCATTGCCATACATATTTATAGAGATAACTACATTTACATGTACATGGACACTCTTGAGCATGTGCGTGCACACATACACACACATATGCACACAGAAGTTCAGCCTATCCCTTAGGGCTAAAGCTGTCATTTTAGTCCTTCACAGCGGTTACTGTACACGTGTATCCCATGGAGCACACACAGAGATCCATTGTGTGTGTGTGTGCGTGATTTAGACTGACTGATAGATGATGGCTGCAGGGCAGGTGGGCACTGAGTCATCTGCGGGTGTTGGGAGGTGGATGGATGGAGGGGAAATGGGTAGAAAATTTGGGGGCGGAAGGGGTGGAAGAGATGAAGTTAGGTAGCCTGTCACTCAGCCTCATGGGAAACTGGTTACACCGCCGCTTAAGGGCACATCGATGGAGGGAGGAAACCGAAATAATGTGGGAAAGGAAAGGAAGGCAGAGAAGGAAAGGGTAAAAGGTCAAAATATGGGGCACGGAGGGATTTGAGTAACTGAGAGATGCAAATGAATAGTGTCACTGCTTTATTAATCACTCTGCCTAGGAGAGGTGGAGGGTGCGATAGACACGAGGAAATCACAGGAACACACATAGATAGATACATCTAAAAATAGGGGAATTCTGGTAAGCAACAGGAAAAAGCGACAGGGAGCAGATGAGTAATGGCACAGGAATGAAAGACGAGGTGAGTGGCGTGCACAGGCAGAATAAGAAAATCATATAAAAAAAAAGAGTGAGAGGTGTAATATATCCCCATGGCTCTGCTACCAAATCAACAGGTGATGTCATCTGGTTGAATGCAATGCCGTCACGCTGGGTTTGGGGCGACAGAGTTGAGATGAGAGAGGGGGGTGTAACTACAACCTCGTAAAAGAGGGGGAAAAAAAAATCTGCTCTCTACATTCTCATTATCCCATCATCTCTCCCTCTCTCTCCAGTTTGTTTCAAAGCTTCTCTGTCTCTCTCTCTCTCTCTCTCCCCCGCACCCCCACCTCCCCTAAGCCGCTCTGCTATTCGCTCCTGCGAGGCTTAAGATGGAGGGATTTTGCCATCTTCTCACCCCATGTCAGTTCATTTCCAGTGCAGAGTGCTATATGCAGAGCCTGCATCTATCAGCAAGGAGATATAAGCTGCTATGAATGTCAAGGGTCAACTTGTGGTATTATTCTGCTGTTAATGGCCCACGGTGTTATAGGGCCTCTAATATCCCTGGAAATGACTGCTCAGACAGCTGCATACTGTGTGTGCGTGTGTGCGTGTGTGCGTCACATCAAGAGGCCATGAGACCACCTTGCAGCGACTCATGTGACAGTGACTAATAGTGCCCTTTCAAATCAGAAGTGGGCTTCAAACTCAAATATTTTTTGTGGACTCCAGCGACACACACACACACATGCGCACGCACACACCGCAGCATATACACAAACAAACACTTTTTGCCAACCATTTGCGCTTCAGCCAACCTCTGTACAGTTATGACCTTTAGTTTATAGTTCCACTTTGGCCCTTTACTTTCTCTAAAGAACTACAAACACAGCAAGAGAAAAAAAAAAACACGTTTAATGGCATTTGGTTGAATCGTGCGCCGGTGTTGGGGGAAAATGTGACCATGCATTAATTCACTTTGCATTCATCAAAATTACATTAGTTTCAGCCTTACCCAGTGTGAAGTGAAAAGATGTACACTGAGAGGCTTGTAAATATTACTTCACTGTAATTCCAAAGTGGCCACAGGTGCAGCCCTCATGCATTTATTAAAAGTACATTTGAATTTTTAAACTGTTGCATTGTGTTGTGATGCCGATCTGCAGATTCAGTTCACCTCCTGCTGCAATGAGCAATAAAAGACTCACATGTGGGATTTTAAAGGGGGCACTGTGCATCACATCCAAAGATTCTCACAGAGGCCAGTGTAAGAGCAAACCTTATAATATAGATCTAACCTATATGTTCTTTTGTTCTTGGGACTGATGAGGCCTTGGCAGCCTTTACTGGCCTCTGTGCTGCATAATACATTGTCTTTGCAATAAAAAGTACCAGCAAGCATGGGAAATGTGGACAAGTTCTGAAAATACTTGTGACATGAGATGGAGGGTACCAATCGTCTCTGCTATTGTCTCAATTGATTACAGCGTTTTTCCAAGGTACTGTATCCATTAATCTAGTGTCCATGTATTAATGATAAAGATTTCAAGATGAAGTCGTTTTTAGATCTGTGCATGAATGCAGTCATTTAGCAGAGAGAACTTCTATTTTATAGTTTCTGGATGACATTTTTCAACCAAGCTATAACAGATGTCACAAGAACTATCCGACTGGGTCCGATTCATTTCTTTTGCCTGGAGTGGCCCTGCGTTGTGCTCCATCCAGTTCTCATTTCAGAACCTCTGTTTTTCATTTCGTTAATAAAAGTCAAAGTGGAGCTAAATTTAATTACTGTATATACTATTGGGTGATTTAACTTAATATCTCATATTTATGGAGCTTATTATGTTTTGCATGTAAACTCTTTATCTTAAAAGTAACTTGTAACTACAGTTAACTATATCTATTTTTTTTTTGTTATTTCCCAGTGAAATGTAGTGGATTAGAAGTAAGTAAGCTTCACAAAGTTGAAATATGTAAGATAAGTACTTATTTCCCACCTGTGCAAAGATATATTACCAAAAAGGATATGGTAAAGAGAAACTAAGTTTAAAGGTACACTTACTAGATTTTGGAGCTCTCGCCATCATTCACGAATGGAGCTGGCTCACGGTTTATTACATGACCTTAAAGGATAGACTTGAAAAAATATGGAGCTGTCTTAAAACAATACTCACATGCCCATATGTACATTGAAACAGATTTTCTTGCTGTAATCATGATTCCAATGTATGAAACAGGAGACAAAATCCATGGTCCCTGTTTATCTGAAGCTAAAAGGACTAACTCAGACTGCCAAAGTCTTGTACTAGCTTCACCGACCCTTTGGATATGTATTTTGGCAAGACAAGGACTCTGGATTTTCTTCCATTGGAAGCACATTAGCAAGGGATCTTTTAATGGCCAGCATGGACAGACAAATGATTAAAGCAAGAACCTATCCTTTAATGTGGTCACATGATACAAATTGGCCGTATAGAGGGGGATGATGGTTGCAGATGTTGGTATAAACAACTCCTGTTTTCTTTTCCAGGGGGTCCTTTCGTTTGGGTGTACCAGCAGAGATGGCTTATGGTAGACTAACTTCCTGTGACTTGAAGACTCTTGTTAGGTGTTCCAAAAGTCCAGACACATAAAGAGTTGTGTGAAAAGAGTGTAAAAAGTTAATCTGCTCTTCATTGGGAATGGATGTATATGGCCCCTTCCTGCTATACAAACAGCTTGGATTATAGCTGACTTTATAATAAACTAATGAAAAATGAAATAAATTTTAAACTAACGTTCATGTTAAAGTAAACTGAATTGTGATGTGTTTTTGACTAGCTATGCTTTTCTTTCTGTATAGCAGAGAAGCAGATCCTGAGACCACTGTGCCACCATAATAAAGCAACCTTTTCAGAAAATGACACCAATTCTAGTTTTTCTTTGCCCTCAATAACCCTCATTCTGTTGCACTACCTGGCTTGATTTACGGTCGTCAAGGTAACCGCTCCATTATAAGCTTAATAGCTCGCACAGAACAATGCATGTCATAATTTTGACAAATTTCTGTATGGCTCGCTGGAAAATCCTTGTCATCATAATTGCGATTACATGTGTGTACCACAGCATGAGCACGTACCTGGGCACCCGGTATATATTTTTTAAATGGTCTTTTTCTGACAGCACAGACAAAGAGGGCAGAATAAGCACCATACTGAAATCTGTTCTATGCAGCTTTTTCTCAGACTCCTACTGTTTGCTGTTTTTCTTTTTGGAGGCGATTTAATTTTTTCCCCCTCTTAATTTCTTATTCAGACAGCAGGAGGCTGACACAGAGGCACAAGAGAAACGTTCTGCGCAGCCAGGACTCTGAGCTACAATGATACACACTAGTGAAATTCAAAAGGAGCAGCTTTCTTGCAGTGGGATCATATTCCTACTTTGTAGAAGTGATGAGAGCAGCACAGAGACATGGTAATAAACCAGGAGGCTGTAGTCTTTGCTATGCTGAGGCCTTTTACATAATGAACAGTATAATTATTTTCTGTTCCTGTACTGTATTGTGACAGGTGTTAATTCTAACAGATCAGCACAGGTGGACAGACGGCAGTAAAGAGCGGAGAGGCTCTTGCAGGGTTTAGTGTGCTGTGGCCTCAGCTGTAATGAAGCAGGTGGATTCAGTTGAGTTAGAGGAGGGAGCTGTAATCTAGGAGGCTGTCTGCTTTATTACCCCACTGTCTTGTCATGAGGGCACCACACACACACACACACACACACACACACACGCATGAAAAAAAGAGCAGAAAGATAGAAAAGGAAAGAAAGAGAGGGAACAAATCTGAATGTGTGAAGTAGAGAACCAGAGGGGGAGGGAGGGAGGGAGGAAGGGGAAGCAATCAGCCGCCTGGTCCTAATCATGTTCCTCTCTCTTTCCTTTTCACTGAAGCCCTTCTCCCAGCTCCGCATTTGGACGCATTAAGTTGCCAAAATTATTTCATAAGCATCTCGGCCTTCACCACCAGCGAAGGAGGAATGCAAGGGAATGATGTACAAGGCACTGATTAGACCTAATTATGAATCCTGATTAAGGCTTTTAATTAGTCGAGCCAGCACTTCAGCTGGAGAGGGCGGCAGAGATGGAGAAGACAGTGGGAGAGAAAGGGGGAGGAGGGGAGGAGAAGGGGGCGGAGGATTTTAAAGGAAAGTGGAAGAGGAAGAGCCTGCGGAGAGGAGTGAGGTGAGGCAAGGGAATGCAAAAGAGCATAGGAAAGAGATGGAATATCGGAATATTAATAATAATGGCAATACTGAATATTATTTTGAATAATATAATATTGAAAAGCAGAGAATAAGTGACACATGGGACAGAAAATTCCGACATAGATAGGACAAGAGCTTGACTAGGCTTGATCTGCTCTTAGCACTAAATATTTCAGTCTAGGTCAAAACTAATATAGCAGGTCATAGTTTTTTGTGAGCTAATCTGTTTTAAAATAGTTGACATTGACTTATGAAAGACAGAAAGAAGATAGAAATCTTTCTCAATAATACTCAGCAAGTAATTACTGAATGAGGATGTGCAAGAGATGGCCCAGTTCAATGTTAACCCAAATTAAGGCAAAATATGATATCATGGTACAGCCATTTTTATCAAACAGCTTTGGAAACTATTTGGAATAGTGTTAGAACAGTGGTGATGTTACAGTTTAGCTGTAACTAAGCTGCCACTGAAAGAAACGCAAGTAAGTTAAAGCTAGGGGAGGGCCGGGGCCAAAGTATCAGGGGGGCGGTTGCAATACGGACCTTTTCTTTGGTAACACGGAAGTTAGAAACATGCCGTGAAGTCCACATGAGGTACACCTTGCCATTGAGTCCACAACCAACAATTGCCAGAAATACAGTAGAAAAACTGATTTTTTGCTTGGTAAGGAAAAGAAATGGGAAGTGTTTTCTGTTCATTTGTTGAAGACTGTAAATGTACATCATCTGTTAGACCTATCTGTAGGCAAAGTATCAGCGAAGGGACTCCGAAGGGAACAGTCCTGTCTCCCTTCCTCTTCACCCTCAACTACCACACAGAGTCCGGCCATCTTCTGAAGTTCTCTGATGTCTCTGCTATAGTTGGATGAGGAGGCCGAGTACAGGGCTGCGGCAGGTAACTTTGTCAAAGAAGGAGCTGGTTGTGGATCTGAGGAGGCCCAAGGTACCAGTGACCCCTGTTTCCATCCAGGGGGTCTGTGTGGACATTGTGGTACCTGGGAGTGTACACTGACAAACTGAACTGGGCTAAGAGCACTGAAACCCTCTGCAAGAAGGGCCAGAGCTGTCTCTACTTTCTGAGAAGGCTGAATACTGAGGATGTTTTATGAGTCTGTGGTGGGCAGTGCTATCCTGTTTGCTGTTCTTTTAAGCTATTTCTTATAAAATACTATATGATGATCTTTATAATATTAATCTTTGTTTATTTAGATTTTAAATGCCTTTTTTGTGTGTAAGTGGCAGTGTAAGTTAAACAGTTAATTCATATAAAAGCTTATTTCTGCTGCTGGGGCTGTGTAAATTAATGAGTAGCTTCAATAGTTAAACCACCACATGCTACTGGAAATTGCAGCTAAGCTACTAGCAACTCTGCTAATCCCCTCAACAGGGAATAGAAAGACATTTTCATAAAAGACATTGTTATCTCAGTCTTTATTTTGGAATAGAAGTACTGATACTTTTTAATCAGTATCAGTATTTTTCCACCTGACCCTGCCTAGTCCATCAGATCCAGCAGTCCCATAGGATTTTCTCTGTGGAGTACAGGGACATACAGTATGTAAAGTATGAGACATCTGTGCCTTTCACCAGTGAAATTTCCCTTTGACTTTTCCACCAGTGTTTGCGTCCATCCTTGTGATCTTCCTCTAGGAGAGCCCTAATTTGCCTTCGCACTGTTGATCTTCATGTTTTGACAGATCCTCGTTACAAACATAACCTCTCACTTGTTACATTCTTCGCCTCTCATCTTCCTCCTTTCCTCATATTCTCGTGCTTTTCCTTTGTTCTGCTTCCCATCTGGCTTTTTTCTCAAAGTACTTCATACGCTCTCCCTGTCTCTCTCTCTCCTCTCTCTACTGTAGACCATTTGGCACAAACCTCATCTTCCCTACTCTCATCCCTCGCTCTCACCTCAATTTTCGGCTGTTGCATAATTAATTAGCAGCACTGTTCACTATCAATGCAATTACTCCAGAGAATGGAGAAAGAAAAAAAAGAAAAAGGGGGGTGGGGGGGATAAAATGGGAGAACAGGGCCAAAATGGAGATGCCATGAAAAACATGGAATAAAAGCAGTAGAGAGAGAGGGGGAGAGTGATTTAGGCCTTAAAGGGATGGAGTCAATATGGACTGAAATCAAAGTGATCATCTTGACAATGCGAAATCCATTTGGAGGCTCAGGGATCAAGATGGAGAACACAGGTTTGGTTCAAAATGGAATATGATACACATTTTTTTTTGGTGGGGGCCAGATGCTTAAAACACTGTACATTCGTGACTAAACATCTGGATATGCACAAAAGTTGAAATATCGAGTCTTCAAGGCAGATTTATACATCTGAGTATTGGGAAAGTGTTTGCACATGCGCAAGCCTAACGCCCATTCCCAAAATTATTTATGAATTCATGTCAACACTCCCCTGTTTAATCTTGTTTGGACATAACCCAGACTCATCGATGTAGATGGTGTTACACAGAGCCATATATCTGGGTATTGTGATCTATAGCAGCCTCCTAATAAAAATAATGATACATAAGTGGGTCAAACTTATGTTTATTCTTATTCCCACAATACTGCTTAATTTGGGTGAGTGACTATATAATAAAACTATCTGCACATGCTGGCATAAAATCAAGCGTAGAGAGAGATATTTATTCACACATGTTGTCAAAGCTGAGTTCAGGCTGTTGTTGAAAACTATGATGTCATGAAAAAGTCTGCGGTTTCAAATTAAGTGTCACACATGGTGTAATGAGTGAAGGTATGCACATTTTTAACAATAAATAGATTCTGTGTGGAAAAGTATTTTTCTTTTGTCCAGATACATCATTTATCTGGCCACTGCTATTTTTTATATAACAGTGACTGGCCCAAAGGGAGGCTCTACAATTACAGGTCAAAATAAGGTGACATATTTGTTACTTATTGACCCAGATAAGTACAGCAGCATTTGCTGGAAATGACATTTCTGCTGTCTGGTTTGTAACAGGTCTATCAGCTGGTATATTGTTACAACAGAGAAGCCATTTCAATTTACTTGCAGTAAAAGCTACAGCATCACCGCCCGAAGAAGACAAATTATTTATTGTGTCAACAGCACCATTTTTACTTCATGCCATTTACTAAAGCCCCTTGTAGAAAGAAACACTGAAAGTGAAAAATACCACCATAGCCCCTTGTTTGATTCCACGTTGGAACTTTGATCATTTACGTGCAAATGGCCTTTAGCAGAGATTTAGCCAAGACCCATTACTTACTCTGTGGCAATTAACACAAAGCCAGTGCATTCAAGGATCGATGCCATTTGTCTGTCATTAATTTGTTAGCCAGACATCATATTACACTGTTGGGATGCTGGAGTCCAGTATTTCATCCGTGACTGAGGGATCTGGGGAGTGTGATGCATATGGAGAGGCTCACCAAACCAAATCACCAACAGAGAGAAGATGTTCTCTAGGGTCTGACAACCCATAAATGACAGATGGACTAATACGACTTAATTCTTTCCGCCTGTAATTCTTTGTCCCATTCTTAACAATGCAATTGCAATTCAAGTCTGGATGTATTCATACAATGCAACTTGTGTCCATGTATTCCATTCTTGGCAGTCTGCCACATTTCACTTCTACGCTCTCTGTCATGAATTGTCAAGTCTATTTGATTCAATACAGATACTGATCTTTACATTGAAAATAATAAGCAGGCTGTGTTAAAAACAGGTCAAGTAAAGAGAGGAAGACATACAGAGGAAGCCATTTCAGTGTATCCTGTTCCCCTATTCATCTGCAGCCCATTCAGCTTCATTTGATTGTAGTTTCTATGGCTTTACTTTCAGACATCCATTACTGAAATAGCAATTCTATGAGCATTAATGAGTGAGTCACACAAAAGGCCAGCAAAGTGGAAAGGAAAACAGTTTTAAAGGAATTTATTAAGACAACACACATAAACAATCATTTGCATTCATATGCTCGCGCGCACACACACACACACACATACACACAGAAATAACTGGGAAGGTATTCCTAATTACAGGCAAATGTATTCATTGATATTGTAGCAGCACTTTATCATTGGAGGATGTGATTTGCATTGAAATGTTTTTTTGTTTTTTTTTGCTGTTGTGTTAATTGTTTACTGTGGGCTAATTAAAGCCTGCCTGTTATTAACGATGATCACTGCTCTCTGCAGATGGAGGCAACGGTGACAGACCCTGACAGAGGGAAGATAGGGAACAAAAGAGACTGATGGGGGGGGGGGGGACATTGCAGAAGGATCTGTGTGAGTTCTTTTTACCCATGCTAGCAGTATACCTCTGGGGATTACAATGTCTGTCTATTATTCTGTCTGTCCACCACTTTGGTGTAAACTGGCATAACTCAACAACTATTGGATGGACTGACATTAGATTTTGTGCAGCCATGGTCCCCAGGAGATGGATCTTATTGACTATGATGATCTCCTGGCTTTTCATCTGCCGCTACAAGGAGGTCATAGTTTTCACTTGCAGTAATATTTGTCATTGTCTACTATATGGATCGGCACAAACTTGTGTGCAGACATTCATGGTTCCCTGATGATGTATCCTAATGACTTTGGTGATGCCCTGACATTTTATGAGGTTGTCATTTGTGGTTTTGAGTGAAATGTCTGGACAGCTTGGGGATGGATTTCCTTGAAATTTGATACAGACGTTCATGCCCCCCCCAAAATTTTTTATTTGTCCAGTGAAGCCTCAGTTATACTTTGTGTTTAGTGCTAATTAGCAAATGTTAGCATTCTAACATGCAAAACTAAGACAGGGTAGGTAAACATTATATGTGCTAAACATCAGCCTCTTAGCATTGTAACTGTGAGCATGTTGCCATGCTAACATTTAGCTCAAAGCACCACTGTGCCTAAGTAGGGCCTCAAAGAGCATGGCTGTAGACTCTTGTTTATTTAAAAATTTGGAGAAAAATGGAGTTTTAAGGACATTTACAGTAGAGTCCTCAAGTTAAACTACAACTGCGATGTTTAGGTAATTGGCTCCCATTGGGGCCCTCCAAATGTGACATACATTCATAATAGTACCATTCATTCACCATATGGCATGTACCTTTGATAACAACGTTGCCTTTTTTACATTGCAATTTGCAGTTTTAGATATCGGAGTCATAGACTCATCATATTCATTTTGGAAAAGTGGAGATATACTTTATATAGCTAAAAGTCTACATATATAGAAAAATAGGGTGTGTGAGAATGCACCAAAGTGTGTTTGCATGGTGTATCATGACCTTCTTGGCAATATGTAATTCAGTGATAAACATCAAAGATTTGGCAGCAGTTGAAAAAGATATCTATGTATCTTTTTAACTATTTAATCACAGAAAATGTGATGGCAGCTGTTGTAATACGATGTGTGGATTGTGTGTGCACTGTTTGTGTGTGTTCTCATGCTTGTATGTTTCTGCATGTTGGCCTCTTTGTATGGGTGACTGTGTGTAAAAGACAGAGAGAGCTTTGTGTAGACTCGTGTCAATCACTGTTAGCTGGAGTGGCTGTGTTTGTTAGGGCATGTCTTTCTCCATCACTGAAAGTCCATCCACATTAGATCCTATGGCAGAATTAAGTGGCACTGCTGGAGGTACATGGCGGCCAGGAGTGGTTATATCTTCATTTACCGCTGGCAGCTGGTGATTTGTTCCTGTGCACATCTCACAGGTCTGTGTGTGTGTGTGTGTGTGTGTGTGTGTGTGTGTGTGTGTGTGTGTCTGTATTCATGCATACACACAGAGTCGGGAGTAAATGGGGAGTGAAGAGATTTCAACTCAAGCTGATCGGCTGTGTGTATATCACATGTAGCGATAGGCGTGTGTCTTTGCATGTGTGTGTGTGTGTGTGTGTGTGAGAGAGAGAGAATTGATGGAGTGATAGATGGTAAATGTGAGGAGAAGGCTAATCTCTATTGATAAGAGAGGAAAGATCACAGGTGAAGGTTGCTGACGATCAGTAGAATGCAGACCAGGCTGGTTCTCTAAGAACAATCTAGGCTGGAGGCACTTGGGAATGCAATTTACGAAGGAAACCAGATAAAAGGAGCTACACAGTGGGGCATAGTGTTGTACATCGGGTGTGTAGACTGGTTTCACCTTTTAAAAACGTTAAGACTCAACCGTATTCCCACATATCCTGACTTTTAGGTCCTGGCACGAGTCTAGGTCCAAAAACCCTGGATCCTACACTTCTCAAAATGAAACTGAATAGCATCTTTTCAAATCAAATATCCACATCTTTCAAACTTTATAACAGACTTTCTGTAATAAATGTGTACTCTTCAAGCGCAAGCTAATATAACCTCTTGTGACATCGTCTGGGCTTATATTTTCAGACTTAAAGCTCAGTTGCTAGAGTCAGGTCCCATCAAACCACAATTTGTTGTTGTTGTTGTTTTTTTTACTTTGGTTTTTGTACAGATTAAACAAACATTACTTATTAACTCATGAGCTTTAGAGGTGTTGTTTCCCCGTGCTTGCAATCTTTATGCTAAGCTAAGCTAATCTGTTGCTAGATGTAGCTTCATATTTAGGCATACAGGCATGAAAGTTGTATTTATCTTTGGCCCATTCCAGTCTTTGTAAGATAGTCACAGGTTTTTTCATCATTGTCCATCCTTTTTTAGCTTAAACTACTATGTTGTTTCTTTAAGGTTTTAAGGTGACATTCAGTATCCAAAAAGATAAAACAGGCATTCAAATGGCTACAAATGCTCCTGTACTGTTGTATGTGTGTACGTATATGTATCTTTAAGTGAGAAACAGGAAGAGAGAAACAGGCACGGATTGTTTTCAGCCATCTGCCAATTTTACCACCCCACGGCAAAAACAAAATGACTATACATAAAAATAAGTACAAAGGAATTAGACTCACTGATGTGGGATATAAATTACACAGTTTGCAGCAGGTGAGCCAACCCATGTTAATTTGGACCCAGCCATGCCTACCCATGTATGCCCTTCCTCGTCCAAGCTTACAATGCCAACTACCACCAGCACCTGCTTCCTCCCAGCTCCTGCCTGAACAAACAAAAACACTCATATCAGAATCGGGTTATGCTTGACTTTTTCTTTTAAAGAGAACAATAATAGTATGTTGCAAACACGAGGCTGATAGCAGTTGCAAAGAACATCTTAAAAAACAATTTGCTGTACAAAAAAAAAAGATGTGCAAACTTAATTTCCCGACTTAAAAGCTGGGTAAACTATGTGTGTTTATCCTCTAACTGTGCCAAACAGCTCTTTGTCTATCTCGCTGCCCCCAGGGTGTTGGCCCATATGCCTGCCTGGTCTGCAAGCCTGGTCACACAGGTCAGGACCCTGCCAGCCTCACTGGGACACGAGACTGTGTGTGTGGAAGTGTGTATGTGCGTGTGTGCGCCCATCTGTTACAACTGAGGTGCGTCGTGTGACAGATCACCCCTGACCCCACCCCTCTGGGAGAGAATATGTGTGTGTGTGTATGCGTGTGGATTGCTCTAGTTACACACTACAGATGTAGAGTGTGTTCACATGCGTCTGCCTATGAACATGTACACATTCATGTGCTTGCATCAGGACCCAGATTTCTGTATCTGTCTTTATAAGCAATAGGCGTGCCTGACCCCCCAACCACATACATCACGACCACCACTCCTTTCAACCAACAGTCCCCCCTCCTTTCCCCTGTCTGTATTCTGAACCAGATGGGGTGCCAGGGTCACCTCTGACCCCCCACCGCACTGTGACTGATGGGACAGCCCAGCCCTGTCACCCCCCTCTATTGTACCCTGATGGGCATCTGACACCGCTCGGGCCCATTTATTAAGAACACTACCACCATGCACCTGAGCTTCTAAATAAGTCTGCCAATCAGTGTTATTCTATAGGAAATACGTTTCAATAACTCTTTGTTGTTGCAAATTCATCAGAGGAGTATAATCAGTCATTTGTCATGTGGCACCTGAGCTTTATAATAATGCTGACAATCAGTGCATTAGGAATTAGAAAGCAGCTGACCTGTAGTTAAAGGGTCGATTCACCCAAATGACAAAAAAACATTTTCTCACTTACCTAGAAGTATTGAGCCATGCTGATAGTTTTGGTTTTATTTGCCCAGGTTTTGAGATATCTGTCTCTGAGATTTCTGCTTCCACGCCAACACCATGGGTTTGTGGTGCTTACAGCATTTAAAATTAATACATTTAATTTTAAGTGTTGTTACTCAAGGACAGTCCACAGACCAAACTGTCAACAGTTTTATAGGGACTATTTCTTCAGTAGAATGTAGTTCCTTTGAAAATATGTCTGTAGATTATCCAGAGTAAACGGGACACTTAATTTGGAAAGAGGTGTTGCTTTTGCGTTTTTTCAATGTCATTTTTCATTTCTGTGAGCAACACAAATTAAATTTCATTCACCTCTATTGTACTGGGGTGTATTCAGAAATCCTAGAGGTGTATATCTCAGAACTTTAGCACATAAAACTAAAATGACCTGCATAAAAGTGAAATAGAAAATATGTTATTTCATAATTTCTGTGAACTGACTCTTTAAAAACGCATAGGACCCTCTAACACCTTCCTCTGCAGACTCACAACATGGCCAGCTATCTACATAAGCACATTCATGACAGTTTCTACCAAACACAAATACATTTTAATCAGAAGAATGCACTTTAGTCTGGGGTTGATAATGCCCTGTAACACTATATTCGTCTCTGCATTTTTTATACATGTGTCTTCATGCATGCTCCATGTGTCCGTCTCATGAACTCTTGCTGGGATGTGAAGCATTGCTATTGTTGTAGTGTAAAGTGGAATCTGAGGGAATGCCTAATGCCCTAACACTCTATTAGCATATAGATATATCCATGGCTGTTGTAAATCCATTTTCCTCCTTGCAGATCTGTAATAAACACTTTCTTTGGTTATGAGAACTAGTTTTTTTCCCTTGTGATGATGGCTTTTTTTCCCCCCAGTGTGGGGAAATACATCTTACAATATTATGGGATTGCAACAGCATGCTGCAATATTAAGTGTAATGTGTTTTTTTGTGTGGATGATCCTTATCAGTGTATCGGGTCAGATTGAAATCATATGGTTGCATGGGCCCAGTAGCGTGCAAATCTCTTTAGGGCAGAGGTGATAAGCCAAAAAGTTATTTCCTCCAAAATGCCAGGGAGGTTTGAAGAGGTCAATATGCTTCCATAACAGAAAAAAAATGATTATCTCTGACTTTTGAGAAAGAGATTATGGTTTCCATCCATTACGAAAGGGCAATTTTTAAAAAAGTGTGTTAGTGTCCATGTGGACATATCCAGTGCTGTGTGTGCTTGGTGCCCCAATTTTTCTTTTATGAGAATCTTGAACAGTTGCAGTGATATTACAGGGAACAAACATGAACAGACGAAATAAGACAAAAAAATGCATGAGGCACAAACTGTGTGGGAAGCAGCAAAAGCACGGCCATCTCACAGATGATAAAAACAACTTGTGGAGCTTTTTCTTTTTCAGAATGATTGACACACCTCTTACTCGAAGGACTGTCAGTAAAGAAAAGAGACTCATGAGTTTAAACTGTTTTTTGAAGTTAGAAAAGTCTGCTTTCGATTTGTCTTATTTTGAAAACAGTAGGTTACAAATCAACTTTTGAACTGGACTGAGAGCACTGAATGAAAACAATCCAAAAAGCTATTTGCCATCTCCTCCATATCCTTTGGGAAAATGTGCATATGCAACAGTGAAATAACTGAGGAAAAACCGTTTGAGGCTTTAAAAGGTCAAATGTTGACTGTGAAGCGCTGTCCATACTCAAATGAGGCCCCCGGGGCCATGTTTTGAAGTTAGCGTTTAAAATGAGTACAGTGAATAGCACAACCAGTCACCTCTCACATTCTGAAGGTTACATTATTTAAAAAGGGCACCCAGTCCCAGAATGAAGGGCTTTCAGAACTGCATGCCACATACAGTAGTTCTGCATTTAGTCAGAGTGCAAGACCACAGCCAACTGCTCTGACTCAACCTGGAGGTGTCATTTCAGGGTGCTTCTGTTTGACCTTCCTCAGGTACACTTTGGTGTTGACCTTTACATTTTAATATTGCCATGTATTTCAGCACATAATTTTACTTATTAGAAGTAAACAGAATCCTTCTCATATGAAATGCCAATGTAAGATGTACAATAATGTAAGAAACAAAAACTTTCCTCTAGTCTGACTGTAACATGCTACTTAGATGTAATCGGAACTGCAGCAATACTTTCACAATATAATCCATCACAGATTACTGATTTCATGCCAAAAATGCTAATCAGCATCCAGAGGACAATTTCTCTGTTCTCTGTAACATGTGGACTACTCTGCATCAAAACGAAATTCAAATCTGCAGTATAATCTGATTTCTTTCCATATGTTTGAATTTGCCTCATTTGCACTGGCGGACGTGGGTACCTCGTGTGATTTAGGAATCGAATCCACGTCTGTGTTTCATGCATTGCCTTTCCACCAGATAAACAAAATCAGTGTTTCACTCTAATTTAATCCCAAGGATTATCTCTGGAGACGACAGAAACATAATGGGTCTTCATGCTGAGTAGCTAGATGAGCCTCCTGAATTTGCACCCAAATTACCATCAGGCTTTCATTAGGAATTTCCACAGCAGCTAAACCAAAAGAGAAAGAAAAACTGTGTGGGGAAAAAAAGAGAAAGAAATCCTTATGGAAAATAAAATTTCCCCAAATGAATGAGATGCAGATTCACATTGGACAAATTATCAAATGATCACTGTGTTTGGCAAAATATGATCATTTTTGATGGACTTTTACAGATTACAGACATGGCAGATTTGTACAGGATTAAGAACACAATTATTACAAATCCCAGGGTGGCCTGGGGGGATACAACTTCTGTGCAAAAAAGCAAATTATTATGATGCTAAATAGACAACTTATTCCAAACAGATTAGTCTGAATGTCATGATAATTTTGATCTACAGTCATAATTAACCTTTATTCAGGTTGTGTTAAATGACTGCAACTCTAATCTCACAATCAAACGCCTTTGGTGCTGCAAGAAAATTGTTGCCTCAGTAACAATCAGCATCATTGTTTCGTGGGGCCTGATTTGGATCTAAAGACTTGACTTTGAGAAAACTTCTGAATGATGAATAGGTGAGAGGGTACAAGTAGTGAAAAACGGTGTCTGAAAGGCAGCTATGAGGTTAATAATTTGACAGCGATACAACCAAATGTGACACCAGTTTCTTTTACAATAAATCTTAAGCACTAAACGGTCTTCCACATCTGTTTTATTACCTACCCCAAGTTGTTTTTTTGCTTCAGATAACTTTAACTACCTTTCTAAATGTTTGCTCAGTGCAGGAGGGACACACAATTAAAGCAGGCATTGGCTGCTCCCACTGTACAACTCTGGATGACCTTAACAATATGGGTCTCATTCAATACCTTTCAATGGCTGTAAGCATTGTTAGATAGCACTACATCGATTTGTACGTCATGTTTGTAAGAGTTTTCAAATGGTGCCGGATAGGAAGGGTTGACTGCCTCTGGCCAATAAATTAGTTGGTCTCACACGTCATCAATCCTGACATACAAACTGACTTACAAACTCTGGGGCCTCATGTAGCGTAGTGTGTATTAACATGATGAAATACTGAATGTGACATAGTGAGGTTGTCAATAGCCAGTTTTACCCTCTGCTACTTGTGTCCTTTGTGGTAATTGGTGATTTGTTGTGTTTCAACAAACATAAAGCAGTGTAGTTTAATGCTTTGGTTCCATTTGTTTGGTCTAGTTGCACAACAGTACCATTCAAACTCCAGCTCCATCATCAGGCCAGAATTTTATGATCAAATGACTGCAAGACTAATGACATTCCCATCAGCCTCAACTGTACTTTGTGTTTATTACTAATTAGCGAAAGTTAGCATGCTAATACACTGAGCTAAGATGGTGAACATGATAAACATGAACTGCTACACATGTCAGCATTTAACCTGATGCGCCAGATGGTTTGTTACACAGGACCATCTGAGATGTCGCCCTTGGAAACTGTTATACTTGGCAGGTGATTGGATGAACCATCTGTCTATCACGTCTATTACGGGCTAACTTCAACCAATCAGATCAACAAACCATATGACACAGTAGGAGAGCCAAAGCCAGTCGGGAGAAGAGCAAGAACATCTTTTCCATCGAGAAAAGCTTTCAGTGCTGTTCTTTGCTTTTCTTTCAATGAAGAAATGCTCTCCAGTTTTGATAGAACTGATACTATAGCAGCATACGCTAACCTGTTTAGGAGCCTCCATTGTTGTTTTCGAATGAACATTTGCAGTTGTCACACCTAAACCACCCCCGTAGCTGCCTGTAGTTCTTCATAAGACACTAATTGGTCTGAACCACTGTGCTTCGGCCACAAGTGCATAACTTGAAGCCTGGCAAGATGGATTCTCACGTGATCTTGTGAAACCAGCTGCCTCACAAAGGTAAGTCAACATTGCCATTGTTGCACACCAATGTTAGCATTTAGCTCAAAGCGCGGCTGTGTTTATGCCTCACAGCACAGCCAGCATGGCTGTGGACTCTTGGTGTTGTTTAAACATAAAGGAGACTACAGTTTCCGACAAAACAGTTTACAGAACTGATACTTGTATCAAGCTGTTTCTTCTTGTTTTCATAACCAGTGTCACTGCCAAATAAGAACAATTGGGCAACACAAGCCAAAGTCCTAAAACTCTGTCCGATAAAGCAGCTACTAGTCCGTGTGACTTGTTTTCAGCAGGGAGAAGGACTCTCGCTGTGCCTTAGTAAAGGACAGCAGTCCGTGGGTTTGATTGGGTGCGCTGGTTTTAAGGCAAAGGATAAAAGGAAGTGGTGTACAATGTCTGTTCCAAGCCACAGCTTTCTGGTAATAACAAAGCAAACTTTCCTACTGTGGGTTTCCTACAGTTCACCGAAAGCAAACTGTACAGTAGGTGGGATGTTTCCCTTACTGTTTATTCCAAAGAGCACAACACACAACATGGAGTGCAGCAAACATTTCTGTTCTTGGTGCTCTCCTTGCTGAATACAATGAAAGAAACATTTATTCATATAGCCAATGCAATTTCCAAGTAAGGGACAGCCTGTGGCTCAAGAGCAATAACTGCTCATACTGCTGATACAGCCTGTAGTCAGTGAGATAGAGAAGTAGCCGGCCTGGACAATGATTTGACTCATTGTTTGTATTCCAAAGACTTGCTATGGGAAATATCCACTCTAAGGCCTCTTCTCATTCTGCCTTACAATCATTGTTTGTCAGTGTTAGTCATCCTCTCGCCCTCTTTCCCTCACACCGATACCTTTTTCTTGGTCGCCTCGTTCACCATCTTGCCATGTCTGCTTTCTCCCAGGCGACCCCCGAAGTCCTCTTGATCCAAAACAAAGCTAGAGCTCTTGAATTGCCTTTAGGGGGGAAAGACTAAGATAATGTAACATATCTGTTTCTATCCAGGCAGCCAGTGGGAACAAATATTGACATGTAATTCTTTTTTCTCTCCCCTCTCTGTCTGTGGCCAAACCTTCACTTCCATTACAGCTGTGAGGGAGAGTGGGAGGGAGAGTCGTGTCACCGGGGAAACCGACATGAATGATACATTTTTTCGTTCTTTTCTCCCGTTTCTGCCCGCTCCTTCTCTCTCCTCTCTGTGCTCTCTTTCTTTTTGCAAGGCTTTTGCTCACGTCCTGTTGTCGATCTCTCCGGTGAGAAAGCGAAGCCCTTTCCAACAAGGTAAATAACCATTAGCGGGTGAGTGAGTGGGAAAGAGGGAGATGGCAGGGCAGAGGCAGAGAATGACACACACAGAGCGAGGAAGACGAGAGAGATGAAACTTGGAGAAGGTCATTTGTTGCTTTTTCAATATCCTCGAGCCCCCCTGTCCCACCTTTTATTTTATCCAAGTGCCTATTTGTCTTTTCCCAGAATTGTGTCTTGACTAAAGCGAGACAGCCCGGGCCTTTTACTATTCACGACTTGTAATATAAGAACACAATGGCTGCTTCTCACAAGGTTGTAAGATTCCTCATTACATCTCTTTATTTATCTTGTCAGCACAGAGACACAGAGAGAGGGACGAGGAGACAAAAGACAGAGAGGAGGGAAAATAAGTGATTTATTTTATTATTTAAGCCCAATATCCTGTTCCAGGAGGCGTAGTAATTTGCTGTGGGTGGCAGTGAGTAACATATCCGAGGCCTGAGCCCGGCTGGCTCTCACACATTGGACACATATTATTGATCACAGATGCTGCTGGTTGCCTTGGTTGCCTTAACCCATTTTGCCCTCTGTTTTGCCGTCTGCCTGTCCTTCCTCTTTGTGTCTGCTTCTCCCTTCCTCTGCATTTCTTCTCCCCTCCATCCTTCTGCCTTTCCCAAGCGTCCCCACTTCTCATCTTCCTCCATCTGCCACCCCACTCCGCATCCCCTTCTGCTTCTGCTACCATCCCTCTAACTCTGTCTCTTTTGTCTACGGTGGCCCTCTCTCCTCCCTCCACCTCCTCCGTCTCTCTGAGTGTTCTTAGGAGACACTTGTAGACGAGGCAGGGGCTCATATACTTGGAGGTTATGAAGGAGAAACTGAACAGTTCAGGCCTGTCCAAGTGTTTGCTCGGCATCCAAGCACCCTTGCTCGTTTGTAGATTTCATGAATAATTGATTAAATAATGGAAAATGTAATGAGGGAGATGTTTTAAAATTCAAATTCAAATCAAACAACTAGCCATGGCATTCGCCCGCTCTTCAATAAGCAGATCTCTTCGGTGATTGGCTGGAGGACGGAGCTGTGTGACTACAGTGTTCACTGAGGCATGGAGGGAGGAGATTAATTTGAGGATATTTTGGGGAGTTGCAGACGCACAGGTGAGTTTGTGTGCACACAGAACTTGCCCAAGTTCAAACAAGTCAGCCTTAACATTTGTGCCTGTGCTGCTTCATCTTCAAGAGTAATTTGAACTGCCTCTTCCTATAGGTCTCACAGTCATGATGCATGTGTTTATACTCAGTATGCCATGTGAGGGAGAATCTTTCTGTGCTCTTGTCTGAAAAATGCATTTGCATGTCTGCTCATACAGTGCCTCGGTGGTTCTGACGGGATGCGTGTGTGTCTGCGTATCTGCTCTCGTGTGCCTGTTTGCACCATGCATGTCCATTAATGTCATGCTCCAGTGGCGGTGAGTGACATGACGGATCAGATCGCTGGTGTTGGCACGTTACCAGGGAAGAAAAGCCACCTTGGGAAGCCGTACCATTTGGAAAATGCATGTCTCATCCATGTTCACTCAGTCTCCCTGCAGCGCCATCCTTCACTCTACTGCACCGTTTGGTTCATTTATCATCCCCTCACTCCTTTTCCACTTACTTTTCTACTACTTCCTCTTTTCCCCCCTCTCCTCTGTCTTTCCCCGTTTCTTTCCCTCTCCATCACTCACTCCATAATTTCACCTCTGCTCTGCATCACTCCCCGGCTCTCTGTCGCTCAGACATGTCGGTCCCTCTCTCCGACACTGCCATGGCTCAATGCAGGGATCATTAGTGACTTAATGGAGGTAGCCATTTTCTGCAGGGGGGAATAACATTGGCAATGAGCAGTATCCACCACTCCTCTGCCCTCTCCTTCCTCTCTTTCTTCTATCCTTGCCCTTTTTTCCCTTTTTCCATCTTGTTGACTCGCTGCCTCCTCGCCCTCTCCTCCTCCTGTGGCGACAGTGACACTGAGTTCTGTGTGCACCCGGTGTAAGAGTGGTCCTCCTGTCTCATTTACACTGATATTGGACTGGGTATCAGGTACACATGTGTGTGTGTGCGTGTGTTTTGACATGGGAGCGACCATCACTGCCAAATAACTGCATAAGCGTACTGTGGTGTGACACATCGGCAAGAACAAACGCAGGTGGGATGCTTACACACTCATACCCACGAACACACACACACTCATGCACAATATTTTCAGTTCATATTTCTTCATCTGAGCAACTCTCTGACAGTTTATTTTGGGTTATATTTTTGCATGGAGAGGGGTAGAAGCATTCGGTGACACATAGCTGAGGCCTTACGGGAAAAGAACATGAAAATGTAACAAAATCCCACACATGCTTGACGTCAGCATTTTTTTAAATCGTGACTATCACTTCACCAACAATCATGATATATGCTTTAACTGTTACCAATTAGCTGATGGGCCTAT
This sequence comes from Maccullochella peelii, assembly GCA_002120245.1. Classification (NCBI taxonomy): domain Eukaryota; kingdom Metazoa; phylum Chordata; class Actinopteri; order Centrarchiformes; family Percichthyidae; genus Maccullochella; species Maccullochella peelii. Next base: position 97,316 of record LKNJ01001158.1, read on the forward strand.
AAAAAGTTCATTAAAGGGTCATCTAATAAGACACGGAAAGCAATGTTTCTCTCACAGAAATATGCAGAACACAGGACCTTCTTCCTGTATTTACTTTCTTGCTTCCGCTCCAGACACATCTGACCAATAAGCGAGAGAAGGAAGAGTGAACATTCTCACATGGTTAGCAGTGATGCGTTTTAGTTTGCTTGGATTTTCTCTGTGTGAAAAGAAACCGAACCGAGGGGAAAACGCTCCAAGTTTACAAACTCATCAACTGATTTGGACCAGACCAACCAAAGTGTAGGTGTGAAAACACCCTTAAATTCCATCAAAGGGCTTGCCAATCGACGCCATTAACCCGAGTTTACAAGGCTTAAAATAGGTGAAACGTATTATGACATGTAAGTGAAATTATCTTTGCTTACTACTCCCCATTTCCACATGATCCAGTAGAGTTTCTTGGGGAGGTCTGAACCCTTGTGGGCAGAAATAAATGTCAACAATGTATCAGTCACTATTGATTTGGTCTTTAAAAATTGCATCACAATGTTGCACGCATCACATTGCTACTGTTCTTATCTTAAAGGAATCTCAGTGGAGTTTCTGATAAATTGTGTGAAGTACGGATGGGTCACAAAAAAAACAGAATAAATGAGTGGAGAAGCATGACAAATGCAGATTCCTCCATGCAGGGCACAAGGTGTTAATGAATGCTTTGATGAGCATGAACATACAGTGATGTGAATCATGTGCTATGGCCTTCACATCCACCACATCTCAACCCAACTGTGCACCTACAGAATGGGAGATTTTGGTGCTACTGAGAATCTATGACGAGGGGCACGGAAGCTGGTCTGGAGGCCCGTGGTGGAACAACACCTTAGTAAGACACTTTATGTTGGTTATACCTTTAATTTGTCACCCATCTGAATCTACACACTCATACATACCAATTCCTCCACTAATTGTGCACACTGATATACACTGGGCACCCAGTCACAAATTGTTGGCATTAAATTTTCATTGTATAGATTCGGCTCATTAATATGAATGAGGTCTGCTGTGTGTTTGCAGCAGTCCATCTGTGAGAAGATTCACAGCAGAGCATGTGTGTTATCATGCACACAAACACACACTACGCTCACATGCATTCAGTTTTACTGACTTAGTGCAGGTCTGTGCACACATCCGTAAGTAGAGACACAGGCAAGGCACACACACGCTGGCACAGTATGTATGGCCTGACAAACTGCTACTACCCAACTCACATCTCTTTATTTACCCAGCAATGCGCCCTGTGTCCCTCCATGCCTCTCTTTCCATCCCTTCTTTTTCTTCCCCTCCTTTAATACAAGCCTACCCTACAGTTGCCTCCTCCCGTATCACTGCCTGCTGCTACAAATCACAGCAGCAGAAAGACTGAAATCACAGAGGGAGGTGGTGAAAAAGAGAGGAACAGAAAAATGTTAAAAGGGAGGGGAGGCATTAGTGGGGGTCGCTCTTTATTTCTCTCCAACAAAAGACCAGTGGGCATCCATCTCAGGCCTATCTGTTGACACAGGGCCACAGAATGAGCAGCCAGCTGGCTGGATCAACATGGATGAAAAATGGTAGAGTCACGGCAACAACAACAACAACAACCGCAGCGGTGACAACTATGACAACAGTTGCTCCAACAAAAACAACAAGTATAAACAACCGCGATATCTGCAAGGGCGTCAATCACAACAATAAAAGCATCCAACAAGAAGGAGAATCACACCACCTGCTGTAACAACAACTTCTTCTTCTGAGACATCCACAATAACAACCACCTACACAACAGCAATACCAGCAGCAAAAATACCAACAAAAATAGCATAACCTGCTACAACTACAACCATAGCAACAACAGCAGTGAGAAAAACATCCCCAACCTCCACCTCCAACAATTGCAGTGTCTGCTACAACTATTATTATTTTTGCTACCACTCTGTGTTTCATGTCAGTTTTTTTTAATCTCTTGTCCATTCGACTTCTGTGTTTCTCTCCCACATCTCTCTCTCTCTAACCCTCTCATCCATTTCGCAGCTGTGGCGGCGTGAACGTCTGAAAAACCCTAAATCCAAAATTTGTGCAAGGGGGGCCAAACGCCACCCCGTCATTTCTCTGCCGCACCCGATCTTCCCTACTCCATCGCGCCTCTTTCCTTCTCTCCTCACAGTCATCAACCACAGCAATCAGCCAAGATCTTCTCTGAGAGCCGAGCGGGAGGATGCAGAGAGCACGGAGGAGAGAGGGAGGAAGATTAAGGAAATTGATGGTAGAGTGCAGCTGCTTGACATTTAAGGCTAGAACTGACTGGACTTCATGAGTACTGATGGCACTGGCATTTATTTGATTCAAGTGTATTTTACATACACAAGTCACACTTGAGCCGGAAAACATTGTTAACTGCAACATTTTTAAAATATCAATATTCCCACTTCATGACAGATTCTCTATTTGTTGTTCTAACTACAAAGGGAAAAAAAGTGAGAAATAATAACTGCTGAAAGTGTGACTCATCCTTAGATTGGTTTAATTAAACTACATTGTGATTGTAAAGTTGTGCTTGTGTTGTCAGATAATATGCGTGCTCCCTCGATTTAAAAGCATCCCGAATTGAGGAATGAAATTGATGGCAGAAAATTTGCTCTTTACTCCTATCAGTTATGATAACATTTTATAGTATTTACCAGTTTAATTGCTAGGAGATGGAGTCATGCGGACTTTATCTAAATTACTTTTTTGGGGGAGTGAAAAGAAAGGTACAGTAAGTGCATCTAAAAATGTCCATTATTATTGTCCTTTGCAAAATGTGAAAACAAAACTAAATACTTCAGGTCAAAACTAAACCAGGAAGTAGCTTTCCAAAGTCAAAACAGACAATTTGGCAAATCATTTTAATGATGACCTTTGGTTTAACGTCTAAATAAGTGATTTAGATAATGGACCTGTTTAAAACCATTGTAAACTGTTATCATGGTTGATGAGATTGTTATTTAAAGCTGCAGTCCCTGGTTTTATTAAAGCTACATCAATTGATTTTTTTGGCCAGTAAGGGGAAGTGGAACAACAACAGTAGCTGCGTTTACATGGACCCTAACATTCCACTAATAATCGGAATCAGAATAAAAATGCCTCATGGAACCACCTCAATTGGAAGAGACTGACCCGATCGGAAGGAATTTTCAATCGGGTTGAGAGGGGTGATCCGTTCAATTGGAAAATATTAGCGCCTAATAACCATGTCAGCGTTTAATCTGATCGTTTCCCTCTGGTTGGAATAAATATATTCTTTTTTTTATGTCCCAAGTGGGGGGAACACTAGGTGACGTGAACAAGTTTCCGGCAGGGACAGAAACATGGCAGCAGGGATTGTTGAACGCCTCGATGGTCGAAAGGCTGGAAACAACGAGTTGTTCAAACAAGTGTTTGAACCCCTTCTTCTTCTTCTGTTATATTTCCAGGAGATTTGACACTTCACAGTGGGCGAAAACTGTGCGCATGTCGATAGAGTTCTATTCTGATTAAATGCTTCAGGTATGTAAACACACATCTTATCGAATCACTTTATTTAGTGTCCATGTAAACGGTTAAGTTGGAATCTCTAATCAGAATGATTTCAATGTGGTTGAAGAAATATTGTCCATGTAACTGCAGCTATTGACATGTGATCACCTGTTTTAGATCATGTTAGCAAACAATTGTCTATTTACACATTCGGCAGACATGGTGCAACATTAGCCGTCATTTGGAGTCGTGCTTCTGTCCACCTGATGAATATTAGGCCCAATATTCACTGACATTTTAGCTCTGTTTAAATCTCTTTAGTTTGCTAAATGCTCCACTATGTTCACCAGCTAATTGCTAACTTTTTTTTCTGCTGTTTGGTGCTTGGCAGGTAGTGTGTAGTGGGTTTATCAGAGCTTTTTAGCTGAAAACATCTGCCTGCTGTGGCTGCACACAGAGTTGATGAGAGTGGAGTTACAGGCCGAAAAACCAAAACAATAAGCTGAAAGACACTAAAATCAATTCATAGAGCTGAGGGAAACAGCAGAGTTGGGTGATAATTCTCAATGGGTTCTTCACTAGGCCCACAATGACCCCTTTCAAATTACATTAGATCTATTGTTAATGAGAAATTATTGATTGGTGCAACTTTAAAAATACACACCCTGATTCGCTTGGAATAGCTTCCCCAAACTCACTGTGCACTATGAACCGTTTTTGACCTCCAAACATCAACAATGATTTCAAGGATTATTACTTCAGAAATACCGCTATTTTTTATCCATTTATGCCATAATTTTTGTGTATTACATTTCATTCAATTTCAGCAATCGTAACAAGCAATAACCTTCAGACAGGAGCTTTGCGATTCAGCCTAGCTGGACCAAAACATTTCTAGGCCGATTGGTGTTGGTGGAGACGGAGGAGGAGAGTGAGCGATGATGGAGCAAACGCAAATCAGTGGAGGAGTGAGGAGGTGCAGAGGGGAATGGAGAGGGAGGACTGAGATAAGACTGGTGAGGGAAGCCGAGAAGGGCCACAGCAGCGAGAAGTGACGAGAGCTGATCTCTATTGATCACCACAGACAGCTTCATTATCAGCACTTACTGGACACATGATGAATTCACAACCATTTCCTTCTGTGTGTGGGGTGGCTGTGTGTATGTGTACCTGAGAGTGTGTGTGTCTATGCAGTATTGAGTACATTACTTTCTAAATGTAGTCTGGTAGAGATTCTCAAGTTGACGACTGTGGTATCAGCCACAGCACCCGTTCAGCTCAGCGTAGCGTGAAGACTGGAAACAGGGGGAAACAGCTAGCCTGGCTCTGTCCCCAAAGGCAACAAAATGTGCTGCCTAACAGCACCTCTAAAGCTCACTAATTAACACATTTATCTTGTTTGTTTAATCTGTACAAAAAACAATGTGTAAAAATGTGTAATTTTAAAGGGGGTTATGTGCTAAATAATTTTTGGCTGGGACCAGTAACTTCCTGGAGTCTCTTCTGGTTGTCTGGCTTTTGCACACAGCCAAGAAATAGTCCCCATAAAACTACAACTTTGCACCCCAGCTACATTTTTACAGTACAGACACGAAAGTGGCACCTATCTTCTCATCTAACTCTTGGCAAGAAACAGAATAGACCTATTTACTAAACTGTTCTTTTCCTTTACACACCCGTAATGGACATATAAAACATGATTTATTGTTATAAAGTAAATAAAAGAATGAGCTCCATCTCAACTAGCTACAACATTGAAATACTGCTTACACGTTAATGCATCAGTAAATAGAATCAAATTATATTATATTGTGTATAATAATATAATGCTAACATCTGCCAAGCACATTTTACTGATAACTTTTAGTAATTGCTGAAACATTTAGCCGATTAATTGATTGGTTGATCGACAGATAATTGATCAACCACAATGTTGATAATTAATTGTTTAAGCCATTTGTTAAGGAAAATGCCAAACATTTATAGTTTTTAGCTTCTCAGATGGGAAGATTTGTTTCTTTTCTCCATTTATATGTATTCTCCTTCAGCATTTGATCCTGGTAAAGTGAATTTCTTTGAGTTATAGACCGTTTATTGGACAAAACAACATTTTCTGAAGGTTTTTAAACATTAAATAATTTATCTGAAAATAGTCAACAAGTAATAAAAATAGACATTTTGACTTGTAAGAAAAGCACAAGTGTTACTAATAACATTAACAATGGCTCTGTGCTATTTAAGTGTCCCAGTGAGCCATGACACTGTGTGACAGTGAAGCCAGCATGCACAATACCAGGACCCTGAAACTGAAGCAGCGAAATTAAATTCAGCCATCTTTCATTTTATTATTCACATTTGGGATTTTCCTTCTGTGACATGCCAGAATGTATTTGTGAAAGAGGCCAGTTGTTAGTTGTGGCCAACCTAATACTTTGAGTAGAGTATTAGAGTATTTTTCAACAAGTCCTCCAACCTGACCACATAGGTTGTTTGTTCCTAACTTCCAATACAACCCACGGGAGCATTTCCTAAATTACCGCCCCTACCGGTGGCAGGAGATATGACTCCAAAAACGGCAGAATAGGTCGTTTGCCAATGACTCCCAAAACCATATATACAGGCGTACTGGACCATCGTCGTCATGGTAACAATAATAAACACATGCTTAACATTGTGAAGCGGTCACAGTTTGGTTAGGTTTAGGCACCAAAACGACTTGGTTTTTCATGGTTTGGGTTAAAATAAGGGTTAGATCCATCCATCCAGCCCGACCTCCTCCCTACGTGGACTTTGGCGCTGTTTACTACCTCACCAGACTTCTGCCTTTGCTCCCATCATAATTACTACAGCCAGTAGATGTCACTGCACTGACGACCTATACGGACGTATTTTTGGGGAGGACGGTCTCGTATTTTTTACATAGAGGTATGATTTACTTTTATTTAAGTAAATCTGAATACCTCTACTGGTGAAAACAGCAACTGGACACTAAATATATACAATAATAATGTATGTAATCAAACGTCTGATGAGCCAATATGTGGTATATAATATAAGGCCAATAGGTGAACTAACCATAAAGCCCAATATAACTAACACAGTATCAGAGTGAGGCTAACTGAAAGGCTTGTCAGTGAAGGCAACATGCACTGCATTAGCTCTGTCTCTGTGTTTATGGGTTTCTCTCATTGGTTTCCTGCAATAAAACCGGGGGACATTGTCCACTCCACATCCAACCATTACATCAATGAGTGCACCATCTGAATGCATTGAATAGTCAATAGGATACAGCAGCAGATAATATGGCAGAGGGAAGGGAAACAGGGTATAATGCATGTTCACTTCAAATCTTCTTTCTTTCCCTTTCAGCAACCCCCCCCCCC